>JASDQU010189239.1:0-12537 GCA_032191745.1 Picea mariana | reverse complement strand
CCAGAATTCTATATGCGCCATTGATCCGGGCGCACGAATTGCTGCCACTCGAACTTGCTCGTGACTTATCTTGGGTGCATTATCATCTGAAACTTTGGAAAAGTGGGTTTTTAACCCATTCTTTTGCGTTCCATCCCCCCTTACAAGAAATATCGCTAACACAAGCATAGTTAAAGCTCCTGTCAGCAGTTGAGTGAATGAAAATATCCCAGGAAAAATGCATTTTTCAATAGTAGGTCCATGCCATACAGAGAAAAGTCATGGAAATTACTCAGAGGCTCCAACCAGTCCAAGATGTAGCTTGCCTACTATTTGAGGAGATTGAAGGATGAGGAACAAAACTAGAACAAGTAGTCATCGCAGTCGAACAACGCTTTGAAGGACCTATGAACGAGGTAGTTATTTAGGATTTTTCCAAGTAGGAGGCCATGGCAAAGCACCAAGTCAAAGTGGCTCGAGCTAAACTCGAGGTGTTTGTGGCAAAGTTACCCAGAGAAGAGTGACTTGGGACAAGTCACAGGTGAGTGTTAGGGGCATGTTGGCCCTTGACCAAGTTTTTAGGAACCTTGGGCATGATTGACCTCTTTTTGGGACTTCGACAGGCTGGTCGAAGGAGGAGCACAAGTCAAAGCAGAGATTGCGAGATCTAGGCCTCTTTTTAGAGAATTTTTGGGATTAGGGTTTATGTAATGGGTATGGGGATGTCGTCCGATGGGTTTACTCATGTTTAGTCCATTTTGTAATGTATAAATAGATATCTAGGTGATTGTTGGTTCTTAACTAAATGACTTCTCTCTACTGCCTTCGTCGTAGAACCAGAGTTCATATCTATAAGGGTACCAACAAAGCCTAAAACTATCGGCCCTTCTGGTAAACCAGAAGGAAACACAGTACACAGAATGCACTACGCAGTCTCACCCGAGATAGCTTTAAATGGGTGGTTGTAAGACTCATGTGTTTACAACCTAGGATTGAGTATGAGATAGGGGATCTTCATTCTGAGCCATTAATTATGATTTGTATTATGAACTACTATTATTTCAGTTAATACCTTGACCCCGTGGCCTCTGTTCTTGATAAATCAACAACAATTACTCAGCAATATAATAACTCATTCATTCATTCATTCCATACAGCATTTAACTAACAGAAGTATGACAAAGATATACATGCATTCATCAAATTACACAGGTATTACCATGGTTCATCCTTCCCTGGGCTACGTCCACAAATATTTGGCTCTTGGCTCTCTTATTATGGAAGTTCTGTAGCTCTTGCGCCACGTGATTACAACTCTCCTCAGATGGGTAAGGTATATGTGAGGTGAACTAGATTGCACCAGGCTCCACAACCTATGATCTAATCCTCAAAATATACCTCCTCTCTTCCTCTTAGCTCAATTACTTACAAAAATGGTTCTCTCATCAAAACATTACATAAAGATAATCGGACTCTACATAGGTAGCGAACTGAACTTCTTTCAAACTCCTCTATGATACCTATGTATCTATATTTATATCTATCAGTCTCTTCATCCATTTACACAAAAAACTTACAAAAACCCTAACCCTATTGTCGTTAGGTCTTCCTTCTCTACATGTGTGCATTGCTTCCTTCCAGATATCGCCTCCTTCTTGCATGCACGCGTGTTGTGCTTCTTTCCAGTGGTCACTTTCCTCCTGCACGCTTTCTTTCCCACGATTACTCTTCCAGCTGTCATTCTTCTTTTTGCACGCTTTCTTCCCCACTTCAGCCTGTTGCCAACAAGCCCCCAACACTGACATGTGACTTGTCTCGAGTCACCTAATATTTTTGAGCTGCCTCGATCTCTTCGGTGATCAGCTGGAATTTTTCCCGTAGCTCTGCTGCTTTTGTCAGTGTCTACGCGGTCTTCTCCTTAATGGTCTCCACTACCTGAATGACCACTTCTTCACTCAGTAGTCCTGTGTACTATGCCTGGGTCTGTGCCATCTGTGTTCTATCTGCTTCGGCCTGTGCCAATACTTCTGCTACCCGTTCCTGTAATGGTTCTATTTGAGCTTGTCACTCTTATTTATGTGTCTACGCAGTGATAAGTTCTTCCTACATATTATTCAACTCTTGCGTCCCCTTGATGGGTTTTGGGATTGGTATGGTCTTTTGCCTCTATTTGATTTCTTGGATTGTTGCATTGATCCTTTCCTCTTCCTTGTCCCAGCGTTGAACTTGTGGATCCTCCTCCAATATTGTCCAAAGTTGCACTGCTTTGTCGAGCAAGTCAGCAGTCATGCTAACCTGTTGCTCCATCTTCTGTATTTGCAATGTTGTTGCCTACCTCCTCTGCTCCTTTACTGCTTGTGGAGTTGTTGGTGTTAGTTGTTCTCGAAGATCCTCGATCTCCTTATGGTATCAAGCAATTGCCTACACAATCTAGTCGATCTTTTCTGTGGCTGGGAGTTCATTTTCTTGCGCAGTGTTTGGAAGTTTCCCAAAAATTTCTCCCATTCTGCGTTCCAATTCATTCGTGCATTCTGTCTCCTCTCAAGTTTCAGATTTGGCCTGCTCATACTCTTTTTCCGGTGCTTCTCGCTACTTTTTCTATTTCTGTAGCTCGACTAAGTTTTTATGTGCCCGAGACTGCATCTCGTTGTCGACACCAACCTACAATTTGTGCAATGCTCTTGATGGCATCTATGTTAGGACCAATTGGATGTGGTCCAAATCCTTCAGTGGTGTTTGTCCCACTATTTCATCCATTTCTAGCATGCTCAATTTTATGTGGATCGTCACATGTGCGTGTGGCATTGGGAAGGTTGGGTCTCGTTCTTCTACCTCCATGCTTTCGTTGGTTTGTTTTGTCGATGGCTCTATGCCTCTGCTGCTACTTTCTCTCTGGGCCTCTCCAAGTTTCTTGAGGAGTTGTCCTATTTCTGCTAGCTCTTTTTACAGATTATCCCTATGATGTGTTGTGTGGTCGAAGTCTTCTGCGAGACAATCCTGGACCATTCTAGCGATCATTTCTCCATTGTCCTCCATGATTGTATATTTTGGTGATGTTTGTTGCGCCTTTGATTTCTTATGCACACCTACAGCCGGTCTCTTAGTTCCCCCTTACTCCTGTGTGATAGGGTTTGGGGTAGTATCTTGTGCTCCCTTAGTTTGTTTCAGCTGTTCAGTGGTCTCTTTCTTCCCCTTCTGGGTTCCTGTATGCTTTGACCCTTCGTCTGCTTGAGTCAATTTTTTTTGGCCCATCCTTGGTTTCTTGGGCACTGGGATTTGCGGAGGCTGTGTTTTTTCTTGCACCGCTTCTCCTTCTGCGGGTCCTTCCGGCAATTCCCAAAGAATGGATGTGATCCTCCATGCATCGGTCCATTCATTGATGACCATGTCTATATCACCTTTTGTGATGCAATAGCGCATCGGTAGCCACTGATTATCTAGATCCTGTCTGGGTTGTATCCACATGGCTTGACGTGTAGCCCAGAAGTTGGCGATGTACCCATATCGCACGACAAATTTTGGTGTTATTCTCCGTGACCAGCTAATAGCTCCCTGCATATCTCGTAGGTATGATTCAAAGATGATTCCATTGTTCCTCCTCTGTCTGGCTGATGGCCCCGATCTCAAAACTCGATATCTCGCTTCCATTGGTTGTGTTCTAGTAGAAAAAACTACAGACTCTAGTTCTCACCATCCCATGAAGGCGATGAGGGTGAGCAGCCATGAGTAATGAAATTTTGTATCAAGTTCCTGCATGTCCTTGCAGTCCACTTGGAACAAGTTTAGCAAATAAGGCACCCATCTCACGAAGGTGCCTTCTGTGCATTGAGATGCAACTGCAATGACTCATGTCGGTACTTTGTCTTTGTAGAATTTTCTTAACAACTTACATGCTAAGATCTTTGCACCTAGTTGTGTTGTTGCATTGTTGATATATTTGATTATAATACCTCTGTCCCCCTAGTGGTGTTGTATTTCTTCTTCATTTCTTCTGCTAACGCTTTTTCCTTGGATTTATCATCCAGAATCAACACGGTATCCATACCCCGGCTGGGTAGTCCTATTATCTGCACAATAAGATCAACTATTATGGGGAAGAGTCTTTCCAACCATATATCCCCTCCATGCATAACTTCTAATAGTTTCTTAACACATGTTGTCGCGTACTGGCCTCTGCCAAAGTGTGGGAGTTTCAGCAATCCTAAAATGCTTGTTCAGTCCAATCCAACTGCCCATTGATGTGGTTGTCTGATCGTTTCTCCAAGTTGGTTGACCACTATGTTCTTTATAAAAACCCTTGGCGCAAGTTCTGGGTACTTGGTGTCGTCTGAGACGTCATGGTCGGAATATTTGAGCTTCCCAATGTGACCTAGTAGTTGAGGCTCTACCTATACTCCCTCTGGTATGCGGGGTAGCACTATTTTTGTTGTTGGTTTCTTGCAAGATGAGCTTGGCATCAAAACTTTGTTTACCTACTGTGGTGGTTGGTATGAAGTTCCATCAATTCCTAGTTGTTTCGCTATAAGCCATTCTGGCCAAGCCGAGGTAGTTCCTGTGGTCTCTTCTGTTAGTTGATCGAGGCTGGGTACATGTAACCCATCTGGTTTCCCTTCTAATCCTTGATTTTGTGTCATGTTGTTACCTTTTGCAGATGGTTTAGTGCTTTCTGGTTTCACTTCCTATTGGGTTTCTACTTCCTCATTCTGAGGCTCCTGGGCCTCTGCTTGCATGTCCTCTTCCATGGCCTCTGGTTGTGGTTGTTGAATCTCCTCCAGTATCAGTATAGAGTTCACCGGTGGTATCTCTAGGGATGGGATCCCATCGATATCGACGATCTCCGATTGTTGCTGCTCATTTTCTTCCAGCGGTCCTCGTGACCTATTTTGAACTCTATTCAGTCTCGTGGTCTGACCAAGTTCAATAGACTTCAGTGGTGCCATAGTGGTGAGTGTCGAACATATGTTGACTTTAGAAGACTGCGGTGAGTTATGTGGTCTCACTCTGTTCATTCGAGCTACTATTTCTCTCTCTCTATTCTACTTTTACGAATAGACAAGTTGTTTATATGATCATGTGTTGTATGGGCTTGTCATGAAGCTTACCGAGGATGCTTCCTCCATGATGTGATTAATGAACCATAACTGTGGGTTCAATGTATCTGCGGCAGTTTTGTACTTACCATTATGCCTCTCTTGTCGTTTCCAGTTGGCATGTTTAATGTGATGTTCCATTAGTCCTTGTCGTGCCTTAATACCTCTTAGTGTTGTCTTGTCATCCTGCTTTTGTCGATTTTTCGTTTCCCTCTCGTTTTTCTTAGGCATGTAACCATTTCTCTTGCCTTTACTGCATTCATATTTCGAGCGTCCTCTGGCTTTTCTGTGGCCTCTTTTTTTTTTTACTACGTGGTGGGTGGTTGAATATCCTTGTACAGCTTCAATTGCCTCCCATTGATCATTCCTCTAAGGTCTGGGCCTACTAAATCTCTTAATTGTACAACTCCTCCATCTGTTACATATTTGACCTCGTATGGTCCTAACCAATGCATTCTTAGCTTTCCTGGGTGCTGAAACGATTTGTTGTCATAGAGAAATACTAGATCTCCTTCTTTGAAAGTCTTCCTCTTAATGTGTCAATCGTTCCATGCTTTGTCTCTGGCCTTCTGCACTTGTTGATGTAATCCTTCCAGGATTCGATCTTCCTCCATTGCTAACAGTTGATTCAATCTTTCATGTATTGCATCGCATTCTGTCATTTGTGTGATAGCGGCTACGCGTAAGCTGGGTACTAAAATTTCTAATGGCACTACTACTTTTCGGCCGTAGACGAGTTTGAATGGTGTGTGCCCTGTCAACTTCTTGCATGTCATCCTATATGCCCATAATATTGTTGGTACTTTGAGGTCCCAGTCGTCTCTGTTGACATTACAGATTTTTGTCAGTGCGTTCTCTAGAATTTTGTTAAAGGCCTCTACTGTGTCATTTGCCTGTGGGTGATATGGTGTGCTTATCTGGTGGTGAACTTCAAATTCTTTGAGCATCGTGTGAATAGTGCTATTTATGAAATGTGTGCCTTGGTCGCTCATCAAAACTCGTGGGCACCCAAACCTGGTAATTACTTGTTCAAATAAGAAGTGTGCAGCGGTCTCTGCGATGCAGTCTTTTACTAGTGCGACTTTTGCCCATCTTGTTAGGTATTCCATCGCGGTGATGATGTATCTTGCCCCTGTCCCTTTGGTTGGTGGGTTAATTGGTCCCACAAAGTCTATTTCCCATTTATCAAATTCCTGTAATGTCACTTGCAATCGTAGTGGCATCTCGTCCCTTCTATTGGGTTTGCCAACCCTTTGACAGACATTGCATCTCTAACAGTACTCTTTCTAGTTTCTTTGAATGGTTGGCCACCATAATCCTACACGGAGTACCTTCTACGTGGTAGCTTTTCTTGCATAGTGTCCTCCTGCCAATCCCTCATGGGATTCTGCTAAAATTCTTGGTCGTTCGTGCTCTAAAATGTACCTTCATAAAATGTTATATGCACCCATTTTATATAGATGTCCTACGATCAGTTGATAGTCGATTGCGTGAACTGCCTGGTTCTTCTTCTGTGTAGTGGTATAATCTTGCGGCGCGGTACCTATACTCAAGTACTGGATGATATTTGCAAAGTAGTCATCAGCAATTTGTACTGAGAATAATTGTGCATCCGGAAAGTTGTCTTCTAAGCTTGTGGGTTCTTCTCCATTGGTGACCCGTGATAAGTGATCGGGTCCTTCATTTAGTTTTCCTGGTTTGAAGATTAGTTCAAAGTCAAATTCATGAAATAACAGTAACCATCGACATATTCTCCCTCACAACAATGGCTTGTTGACTGGGTATTTTAGGGCTAAGTGGTCTGTAAACATCTTAAAAAGTTTTTCCAATAGGTAGTGTCTGAACTTCTGAAGTGTGTAAACCATAGCTAGGCCTTCTCTTTCCGTTGTGTTATAGTTCTGTTCTGAATCAGATAGTTTCCTGCTTCTGAATTCTATCAGGTGATCCAAGTCTCCTGCTCCTGGTTGCGCTAAGATAGCTCCAAGTCCTATCGTTGATGCATCTACATGCACATGGAATGTCTTTCCCCAGTCCGAAAATACTAATATCGATGCAATGACCATATTTTCCTTCAGGGTATCCAAACTCTGTTGACACTCGTTGTTCCATTGGAACTTTGTATCCTTCCTTAGCAGTTTTTCCATCTGTGTTGTGATATGCGCATATCCTTTAATGAATTTTTTATAGTATCCTATGTGTCCTAACGTCGCTCGTAGCTGACAGACTATTTTTGGCGCTGGTAAATTAGCGATGACTGTGATCTTTTTCGGATTGACCAATAGCCCTTGTTTTCATACTATATGGCCCAATAGTATCCCAAACGGTGTTCCAAATATACATTTCTTTATTTTTAGTGATATCTGACACTATCTGCATCGTTCTAGCATCAAGCGTAAAACTTCCACATGGTTTTTCAATAGGCTATAAACTGTCCAATCGTCCAGGTATACTTCGATAAATTGATGGATGAATTCTTTAAATGTTGCGATGACCACTCTGGAGAATATTGCTGGTGCATTCTTCAATCCAAATGGCATGACTGTATATTGGTATATCCCCATTCCGTCGTGAACTTGATCTTGTATCTGTCCTCCTGTGCTATCTTAATATGATGGTAGCCTGAGAATCCATCAGTGAATGAGTAGGCTTCGTGTCCCCCCACATTCTCTAGCACTTCATCCATGAATGGTGTAGGGAATGGGTTGTGTAGGCATGCATCATTCAATTTCCTAAAGTCGACGCATATCCTTATCTCTCTTCCTTGTTTCTTGTCATGTATGACCATCAAGCTTATCCATTCTGATTCCTCGACTAGTTCGATTATGCCGGCTTCAAACATCCGGTCGTTCTCCTCTTTAACTTTCTATTTATATATGGGGCTCAGTCTATATGGTTGCTATCTAATCGGTCTCACTTCGGGCATGAGAAGTATTTTCATCTCTCCCATTTTTCCTGCTATACCCTTCATTTCTGTAAATGTTGTAGGAAATAATTCGTTGTACTCACGCAACAATTCTGTAATGCTTTCTACTATTGGCTCATCCCAGTAGTCTCCAATGCTGGCCATTTTGGGACGTTCAGTTGTTCTGATGTTAACTTTATTTACCTTGTTTGGCGCGGAAATAGCTTCGGATTCTATGGGTGGTTCCTTCACATCTCTTTCGCCTTCTACTTCTTCAATCTGAATGTCGCGCGGGTCATGTTCGTCTGGTATTTTCTCATGTACCAAGTAACATGACAGTGGTTCCTTGACTGTCTACTTATTTCGCTATTGCTCTTCGATAATAAGTTCTATTTTTGGTTCTTCACTGAATATAACTCCTCTGATCCGATTCAGGGTTGCATCTATGTTGGGGTTCTCATGCTCGAATGAGAAAGTGATGGTAAAGTTTTGTTGCAACGTTGTCCATTTTCTAGTTCCTTTGCACAGTTCCTGATCTGTATACCAGTTCACTGGTATGCCTTCTAATGTGTGAATGAAGTGGTGAGGCCATTCCTCTAGTGGGGTCATTTTCCACAGTGTTTTGCATTCCTCCAAGTTCTTCGTTGGTGTCCCTAGTCCTTCATATCTCTGATGTTTTTTGTTTTTTTGTTCTGCGCCAAACCTTATGCGCAGTAACCGCTTACATTGATACCAGTCTGTGATAGTCTCTTAATGTGTGCCCCACCATCTCTTGGGTGTGGCCTTGAGTGTTAAATCCAGTGCTAGTAGCTTCTATTTTTCTAGTACTTCATCTTCATATTGTGTCAAGAATGTTTCCAAATCATTTAGTCCATGGAAACTGGGTGGTTCTTTGATTTCTGTACCTATCCATCATATTGCGCGGTCTATTCTTGCACATCATCACGTGGATACTTCGTGTAGTCTCTGCTGCTAGTTTTCTAACCCTGTGTCTGAATCTATGGTGCACAAAGTAATACTGCACCAACTAAGTACCCTGTCTGTAGTTGGGTTTACATAATCCTCCTCGTGCGCAGTTGTTCTATACAACTGGTCGATTTCGTCTAAGTCCAGGCAAGTGTGTTCTACAAACCTCTCCCCTTCTGATGGATCTAGTGGTGCTATGACCCTGTAATCTCTGGATTCAAATGTCATTTTCCTGGTCTTCAAATTAATTATGGTCTGGTTGTCAAATTCCCAATCCATACCGAGTAGTGTCAGGTACGGTGTTGTGCCATCTACTATTTCAATGACTTCAAAATCTGCTTTAGTGCGCACACCATCAAGATCTACTTTTACTCCTTTCAGTCTCTCGATTGGTAAGACCCTATGTTGGTTTGCTAGTTTTAGTTGGACATTTGAATATCCCAATGTTGGCTCTCCCATGCATTGCCAGGTTTTCTTGGGTAGCACATTCACTTCGGATCCTAGGTCCAGTATGATATCTCCCATATTGAAATATCCAATGTTAGCATTTAATCTAAATTACCTACTTGTTCTTCTTCTTGTGTCTAGATGATTAACAATTTTTGGTTCTAGCTTTTGTTTTGTCTCGTTGCTACATTTCTCTAGGATGTTTTGCAATATTTTCACAGATGAAGGATCACTTAACATTTTGATGCAGGACTGCAAAAAGTCTTTGATAGTACTTACTTGTCCCTTGAGTGTCATTCCTTTGGTATGATCCAATGATGGTGGCATTTCATATTTTGGGGCTTCATGGACTGGTTGCACAGTGGAAGTTGACGCGGTGTCCATCTTCTTAAATTCTTGTCGGGCTTCCCTAAAAGTCTCCTTTTCTTTTGGTGCATCGAACTGCTTCCTTGGTTCGGTGTTCTTCTTTACCCACTGGTTCTGTGCAGGTTCTTGTCAGATGGTGTCATTTCCTGTCTTAGTTCCTCCATGGGTGACTATGTTGATGTTTCGTCCATCCTCCCTTGTTTCAGTTGAAATCCATTGAACATTCTGATTTTTTTGGTTCCTCTTTTCATGGATATTTACTAATAGGGTCAGGAATTCCTCTATCTCGTGGTCTGATACGCGACAATACATACAAGTTGTTGGCAGTAGTGGGCATTTCCATGCATAATGTCATGGTTGCTAACAATTGTGACATGTGACTGGTCCTCTTCCACATCCAAAACCTCATCTGGCTCGTCCTCCTCCTCGATAGTCTGCTCGGTCCCCTTTCGGCACATTGTACTGTGGTGCTTGATTATACTACGTGGTATTATATTGGGGTTGCGCCAGGTTGTATTGTGGATGTGCATTGTTGTATGGTTGTTGCACAGTGTTGTACTGCTGCTGCGCAGGGTTGTATGGAGCTGGGGCTTGATTGAACTGTGGCGTTTCTTGCCCAGTCATCATTTCGGCCTGTACCCTGTAGGTGTCCGATGTTCTCTCTCGCATCAGCTCCATGGTTCTACAATCTTTGTCATCGTGGCCTACTGACTTACAAAAGGTGCAATAAGAATTATTTGGGACTGTCTGGTACTTATGCATCATCGTGAAGTGATAAGGGTCATTCCTTGGTTTCTTTCATATCTCGCACCATAATCCTCCCTACCGTAGCAGTTTTGGCATGCCTATTTCCCTATACTGCGCGAATGTTGGAATTTTGTTCATGTGGTGTCCTTCCGTCTTGCATGTGGTGCACCAAACAGCTTCCCATTTGTCCTTGTTCTGATTCAAATGAAATGTTAGGTTCTTCAAATCCTCCTTCAATTCTTCAATATCTAGGTTCGTTTGTTGGTATTGGTTCTCTTCCAGTTGCAAGGGTGCCTTTAGAGCCTCATCTTGCGTCTAAAACTCTTGTTGTCGTAAGGGACATTTTAGGTGTGGGAGTAGTGCGTTGAAAAACAAATGTCAGTGCTGCATATCGGTCATAAGGTATTTTAACTTCGCCTTCAATCGCTTGAATCTCTAGTCAATCTCCCATACAGACTCTCCTTGTTTCTGTCTGATCTCGATCATTTCATTCATGTACTAATCCTCTTAGCTCGGATTATGGAATTCATTAATCAGTAGATTCTTAATGTCTACCACTGTCCTCATCATCCCAGGGGCACTATTCGTGTCTAGACTCATGTACCAGTCTAGTGCGTAGTCTCTTAACATGATCGTTAGCTGCCCAAGTTTGGTATGTTCATTTGTGATATGTTTTTCCTCCCAGATCTTTGCACAAATGAACAAATGCTTCTTAGGGTCCTCTGCTGCTTCTCCTCAGAATTCTGGTAATCTGATTGTGGTGTCGTGTCCTGCCATTCTAAATACTGAATTGCTAACTTTGTCGCGCGGTGTGGATACTTGACTAGTACTGCCAGAAATGGCTTTTCCAGTTGTTGCTCCTGTGGTAGATGTACTTCTTTCTATCGGACTTCCTCCAAACTTCAGTTGTCTAAACGGTGGTATTCTCTTTGGTGTATTGGTCGCACATGGGTTTATGGGTTCCACACTGACATTAATATAGAAGGGATGGCTATCTTCTCCTCCTATTCTTGGGCCTCTTGTTTTCCTCTCATAGGTTGCGCGCAGGATTTCCTCAATCTACTCAACAGCCCAGAGATCCTCTACCTCTTCTTCATCGCTTGCCAAGTCCTCCCTCACGGATACAGCTCTTTTCTTGGTATTCACCTTATATTGGTAGGGTACTCTGCTACGTGTCGTTGCTGGTGACACCAAGATCCACTTAAGCTAGTCATCATCCATCAAGATCGGATCCAAGAATTCCTCCTCCTTCTTGCCTTTAGCCTCACCTTCGTCCATGCATCCTTCCTTTGTTAGTGCTCCCCCCCTTCCCCCATGCATGCATGGAAGTCTAGTTGTCCGCTTCCATTGTCATTACACCTTTGTTATATAGCAGTATTTTAATAGAAGTATACAGTGATTGAATGTACCTTCCACGGGGTCCATGTAGAAATTCCTTCTCTGTCATATTGTATGACTTCGTTGTGTCAACTGCAAACTCTGTGATGAAGCCGACCATAATACTGTCAAGCCAAAATTTGACTGCACGGGTGAATTTTTTATTCACCTTTTGTAACTGCTCAATCTGTACTAGGGTCCAATCTAGTTGCCGGATCCAGTTTGTCGCGTGGTTATCTTTCAACCTTAGTATCCACTCCTGCATTAGGTGGGGAAAATCATAGAAAAAAACTTCGTGTAAATCCATAAACACGTATTTATCCAGATATTTGCGAGGTGTGAGGCTAGGGTTTCTATTATCCTTCTGGGAAAACTCTAGTTCTTTAGTTCTCAACCAACCTTCGATTACTGCTTTCATGGGGTTCCAGGTTCTCAACATTCCCTTCTAGTGGCTTAGCGGTCTTCTGGTTTCACTCATTTTGTTCTCATGCATTCTATCTCATCTACTCAATCTGTTGGATTACTGAGAGGGGGGGGTGAATCAGTAATAGAGCAATTTAACCATATAATCCAAGTGTTATATCAATGAAGCATTATTATCCAATAACTGCAGAGTAAATAAGCAATGAACAAATGAACAATCATACACATACACAGTACACC
>JASDQU010189238.1:1909-12591 GCA_032191745.1 Picea mariana | reverse complement strand
TTCCTTTGTCTTGCACAGGTTGTGAGATATCAGTTTTTAATCTTTTGTTGGCATGCAAGGATTGTACTGGTGAAACAACAGGAGTAATTTGACCATTGGGATTAATTGGTGGTGGTAAAGGTAAGGACACATTGGGCCATCCACGGTGGTGGGAGACAGGCTGGTGGATAATTTATTTCCAACCGCCATTAGCGGGGACTTCAGGTTGCATTGACACATGTAGAGGAACAAGAAACCTGGGAAAATTATTAGGCTCTTGGAAAGGGGACCTTTCAAGTCAATGATACAATATCCCATGGCCAACCAAATTAAAGAACCCAACTTGGAATAGATGGTTCAACTCTTGCGGGTCAACATCAAAGTGAATGGAAAATCAAGGCCTCATATGACCTCGTTGCCAGTTACCCCTGCCTCAGTTATTTTGGCCAATGTTGCCTCTACTGAAAAAAAACTCATTTTGTAGCAATAATTAATCAATCATGAAGTTCTTAATAACCCATACATGAAACTTTGCTTACATAAATCAAGAGTTGGATCTATAATTTACTACAAGACACATGCAATCCATCCATGAAAATACCATTTATTAATTGCTGCATGAATAGGGAATTGATAGGGTGAATGGGACTATGGAGGGCTTGTATTTAGCGTAAAGTGATATCATGGAAGGGGAGGATTTATGAATAGTGTTCCAGCAATCAATAAAAAAAATCAACTATATAAAAACATATCCTAGAATACCAATCATCAATCTCTGTCATGTCAACTTTTCTTCATTTCCATACAGACTTCTCTTAAAAATAAATATCACAGAACAAGGAATTGATAAGTGAAAGTGGGATCATGAAGGGGTTGTTTTTAGTGAAAAATGGTATTATGGAAGGGATTCCCACGAATATTGTTCTAATAATATATCAAACAATGACATTCTCGACTTTAATTAATAATCAAAACCTTTTACTGTTTCCAAAAAATAACCCAGAATTGGTGTTTCCTTTCAAGGGTACTCATTTGCCTGAGAAATTGCATTGCATAGTAACAGATTTTATATTTCCCAGGAATTAATTAATAATAATAACACTTCTTATATATAAAAGAGTCGAAGAGTGAACAACAACATAATAATCACAACCAACACAACAAACAGTCGCAGAGTGGACAGGATATGGCCCATAATGTCAACACCAGTAAAGTTTAAACCCACGAGATCCCACGAAGTGTCCAAAGGTTCCATGTGTATAACAATAATTTGATGGAAACCATAATTAACCAAACTTTCCAATTTATTGCATTTTGTTTCATAAAACTTCACTCAAGCATTCCATAATTCATATACAGGTACTCATCGCATTTGAAAACAAAACACAAGAAGTTGTATTTTAACAATACTTTTGCAACATTTCCATCGATCCCATATTTCTCCTTGTGACAGACCGCATAACCAAACGAATAAGTGGGTTCAACATTTCTTTCATATTCTCACAACAAATAATCAATCAAACCCATGACCAAAAGGAGCACAAACTGTTATTGGATAAATCAGTGAATGTGGACATAAATTGATCTCCCTATATCCACCTAGATCTAGAACAAAACGAGATAGGACATGGTGCTTTCCATAAGCTCTAATCATTGAAATTACTATCAGATAAGATATTAATGACATACCTTTGAATATTGCTTCCTTATGTCTTTGTTGTCACTGCTCTGCTCCGGTACTCTTGCACTATCAATCCTGCAATGAAACAAACCAACCAAAGTGAAAGAAACAATAGTATGTTCAATGAAAACTTATACATGTGATCAAGGAGTCATGTAATAAAATGAGAATCATTTTATAGAAAAGAAACATGCCACTGTATTATATTAAGTAAAAGTGGAAGATACAACCAAACATCCTTGATGTTGCAAGGTTCCCTTTCGATGGCTCTTTGCTCCAACACACACAATTGCTCCAAACTTGCATGAAGAAACCACTTGATTACCACTTTTGTTATTGGATAAATCGGTGAATGCAGACATAAACTGGGAGTCAGAAGACAAAAATACCTAATCCAAAAATTCTACAGGAAATGTCACAACCCAGCAGTAGTGTACAGTGCGGTGATCCAGGGATGTCACAGGATGCATATGGGATGCAGTGCGGCTATCTCTGTAAACAAAGAAAAATTGGAAAAATGGCAAAGAGTCTAAATGAACTTTCAGATCCAAAGAGTCTGGATGGATCCCCCACAGACTCAAATATTGGATTAAAATGAAAGGAGGTAGGCTAAAGGCAAATGGACAGAAAAAAACCACAAACATGTCGTATCCCCAACGGAGTCGCCAGTTTTGTTATTGGATAAATCGGTGAATGCGAACATAAACTGATCTCCCTAGATCCACCTAGATCTAGAACAAAACGAGACAGGACATGGCGCTTTCCCTAAGCTCTAATCATTGAAATTGCTATCAGATAAGAGATTAATGACGTACCTTTGAATATCACTTCCTGATGTCTTTGTTGTCCTTGATCTTCTCTGGTGCTCTTGCGCTATCGATCCTGCAATGACACAAACCAACCAAAGTGAAAGCAACAATAGTATGTTCAATGAAAACTTATACATGTGATCAAGGAGTCATGTAATAAAATGAGAATGATTTTATGGGAAAGAAACATGCCATTATATTATATTAAGTAAAAGTGGAAGATACAACCAAACAACCTTGATGTTGCAAGGTTCCCTTTCGGTGGCCCTTTTCTCCAACACACACACTTGCTCCAAACTTGCATGAAGAAGATCCACAATAACTTGATGGACAAATGAAGACCTCAAGCATCAATTGTAATAGAATCCCTCACACAATTTTCATCCTATTTCTTCATTAATTCCTTGCTTTCTTTCTTGATTAACGTTTTCCATGAGAAATCCATCATTATATAGGAGAAAGAGAGATGGTTAAATATATTAGGATGATCCCATCAAATCAGAGAAGCGAGTAGGATCCCAACCATACGGATGCCACCTCATATTCTAGAAGATCCCTTCTAGAAATTTCGTGAACTTCGACCTTTTCTCAGTCTTCCAACGTTGTCGCACCCTAGATATAGTGCAACATGCGAAAATGTCGCAAGCCAGTTTCATGACAGCCTATAGGGATCAGGCATTTTCGCACTGTACCTTATGGCTGGCCTACGGCGGCCTTCTAAAAACAAGTTTTGTAGAAGAGGGATCTAGTCACTTTTCTCATGAAGAAAGGTTATTTTGGAAGCCTAAACACATGTTGTAGAAACATCACCAGAGTGACTAAAATAATGTGTAATAGAATGCCCCCCAAAGTATGAGGCTGGAACTCGTGACAGCCAAAATACGTTTTAGAATATGTGTGTGTGTCAGAAACAAGGAACGCACCAATCGAAAACCTGCAAACAACCAAGCATCTGCGCAATATTATACCATCTTTGAGGTATGCATTCCCATGCTCAGACGACAAGTGATTTAAATCATAAATGTCAGTCATGGCCACTAATCATACACTATGGATCCATGTCATCAACATTCTACATAGCCACCAGGAATACACTGTGGATCTATGTGTCAATACAAATCATAAATACTCCATCGCAACCTGGATCAAAACAATGAGATCTAGGGTCTTCAATCTCATTGTCCGTAAGTACGAATATAACCATGTGATTAAAGGTGTTGAAGTCGAACATGATAGAAACCACTTGATTACTGGACATTGATGAAAACAGTTAATGAGTGTGAGGGAAATCACCATTGATGTCAATGACTCCCAAGGTACCTCGGTACAATCCAACGAATGCGAATAAATGAGATGAAGTCGAGCACTCGATAGAATATCTCAATCAGGGGTCAATGATGTGAACCCACTGTCAAAAGCGAAGAAACCTTCCATTGAGGCATGCAGGTTCTAAGGTACTATTTGATTTCTAAGTCTTATTCCTGGATAATGAGTTGAATTCGATAGGAAAAGACTTGTCACAGGAGGGCCTTGATGTATCCCCCATCAATGACACGAAATAAGTAACAGATTTAAGGTAGATCAAAGTATGAAGATTATTTGAGACTGACACAGGGGAGGCCGACATGGTAGGAATTGATCACTATAGATGGCCGACTCGATAGAAGGCTTGTGCAAGGTTGGACCTCTCTTTAACATATGAATGAAACAACAGTGGTCTTGGCAGCATTGACTCAAAAACGACCCAAGATATGAACTTGCAGAAGGTAGAACAAGAGACAAATGAATTTCCCAACCTAGATTGAATGATGAAGGGGGTGTCATGTTCAAGAGCGACTATTACTGCCACTAACACAAATATAGAGACACATTTCTTTCCCAAATTTTCCCCCACCATTTCTGGCGAGTACCTCTTTATTTTTACACAAGCTTGAGGAGGATAACATATGCTTGTTGATGTAAACTCGTCCTTTGGACGAGTCCCTCAGAGTATGTTTAACGAACCCTAAGAAGGAGTGGTTTGATTCCATATAGGTCTTTCGATGTTTGTTTAACGAGTCCAAAGAGAGAAAACTCTAGGGTTTTTCATATTTAGAGAGTCTAAAAGACACTTAAAGAGGACTCTCTCAGTTCCTTTTTCATAAATTAGTTTAATGAGACCAAAAAAGTGATAAACTATCACCCATCAAACGTTTTCTTCAAATACTTTTACGAGCGTGAAAAGAACAAGGTCGCACGACAATATTTTCATTTTTACGGAGTGTGAAAAGAGCTTAAAGGATACTCCATAGGTTTTTCTTTTCTTGTTACCATGACGAGTACAAAAAAATGACAAAAGTATACTCGGTTGCATTCTCATTGATTTGCGAGCATGAGAAAGAACAAATACTAAGCTCAGGATTGTTTTCATTTTGACGCAAGCTTAAAACAAAACAAAAATGTGATTGGGATAGATTTTATTTTTACACAAGCTTAAAACTAGCCAAAACTATGCTTGAACCTGGTTTCATTTTCACACAAGATTGAACCATAGAAAACTATTCTTGAGGTAGGTGGTTTCATTTTTACACAAGATTGAACCATAAAAAACTATGCTTGGACTTCCCAACGCATAACACAGGGATGGTTGGTATTTAGCCCCCATCTTAAGAAACTGGCAGCATAACTTAAGCATGAAGTCTAGAGGCTGAAAGAATTGCCCCCCAAGCTTCGGTTCGTCCAATGACATAGGAAGATGAAAATAATATTCAAATGCTATACATAATGAAGTACTTGACTCAATCGAAGAAGGGGAAAATCTATTTCATTTTTTAACGAGCTTGACACAAGAACAAGAACTATGCTCATGAATCCAGGTTCAATCCCCAGACCTCTGTTTCATTTTTTAATGAGCTTAACATAGAAATAGGAACTATGTTCGTAACCCCTGTTTCATTTTTTAACAAGGTTTCTACAGAGATGAAAAAACTATCCTCATAGCTAGTTTCATTTTTTAATGAGCTTGAAATCAAAAAACCATGCTCAAAGTTGGTTTCATTTTTTAATGAGCTTGAAATCAAAAAACCATGCCCAAAGCTGGTTTCATTTTTTAATGAGCTTGAAATCAGAAAACCATGCTCAATGACTCTCTTCTTGATCATGGCTTCCAAGAGGACGATGCTCCGGAAGGAAACCATGTCAAGGGACAAAACTTGGTCATGGCTTCCAAGAGATCTTTGCTGGACAAAAGAAACACAATATGGAATGACACCATGTCGAGGGTCGCGACGGGGGTAAGGAGATCAAGCTCTAAGGACCCTATCGAAGAGATCACCATGTCGAGTACCGGATCCAAGTCATAAGAGACTGAGCGTACAGTGAGAGGCTCATCTTCATCGACAGTTGAAGGCATGGGAGACAACGCCACATAATTGACCTGTGGTGAGGGTGATACCATCTGCATATAAGAACTATTTAGGTAGGTCATGGAATTAATGATCAAGTTAGGGCCAACGAACGAAAGTTGATCAATAGTCACCATTCTTCCATCGTGTGGGAAAGATATCACACGAAAAAGAGTGGACACAATAACTTTCATGGCATAGACATAATCTCGCCCAAGGAGCAAAGATAAATCCAAGGGATCGTGGACTACCATGAAATCAATAAAGATAGTTTTCCCTCCCAAAGTTACAGGAAACTGAGGAAGGGTCCCTAAAGGTTGACTGGTTCTCATGTTAAAAGCTAACAGATTCTGCGTAACCGGTGCAAGCTGAGGACAACCCAAAGATTTCCACTAGTACCTATTGTAAAAATTTTGACGTTCTATTTGCGGCGTTATAGACAAAATTGGCCATACTGTCGAAAAATAGAGGAAATTTTAATTTATTTTTTTTCCATATTGCCCGACAACGTCGCTATTGCCACGTTGACATCTATCTTGCCATGTTGTCGTCTCTCTTGCCACATTATCGTCTCTCTTGCCATGTTTTCCACATAGTCGTCTCTCTTGCCACGCTTGTGACATAGTCGTCACTCTTGCCACATTTGTGAAGATAGTTGTCGCAGTTGCGACATTGTGGAAACTAGGTTTTCCCCCTCCAACGGTCACCTAGTATTTTGACCAAGTCAAGTTTGATTTTTTCAATGATCGTCGAAATTGTGACGTTATAAAATCTATAAATATGTTGCATTTTACGGATGTTGCGACAATTTTTCTATAATAACGACACTTCAAAAAGGGTTTGCGGGTCTTCTCAGCTAGAGTACAACTATTAAAAGACATTGTACTAGGGCTCTTCTCCTTTCGTTTTAATTTTATGATCGGTTGAATTTTAAAGGAAACAACTATTAAAAGACATTATACTAGGGCTAGAGTACATGATGGGCAACGGTGACCTGTGAATGGGGCCAACGTTGAATTTGTTTCAAAAAATTTATGTATGACATCATACATCCTTGAGTCTTGAAACCCTCCCATACCGTCAAGGCATGTGTCTAGCCTAACCATGTTAAATTATGATGCATACAGGCACATATTGAAGAAATTTCAATGTTGGCCCCATTCACTGCTCACTATGCGGGGTCGGTGCATGACATTTTTGGTGGTTGAATTGGAAGTTCCATGACATTTCAAGAGAGTTCCAACATAGATTATACAGATGGAAACAATGACATTTGACAATGAGACGCCCATTATGAACGTTGTTGCAAACATGGACGATCTCAAAGATTATGTGGTCGAGACATCATACATCCTTGAGTCTTGAAACCCTCCCATACCATCAAGGCATGTGTCTAGTCTAACCATGTCAAATTTCGATGCATACAGGCACATATTGAAGAAATTTCAACATTGGCCCCATTCACTAGTGCTCACTATGCGAGGTCGGTGCATGACATTTGTGGTGGTTGAATTGGAAGTTCCATGACATTTCAAGAGAGTTCCAACAAAGATTCTACAGATGGAAACAACAACATTTGACAAATATGAGACACCCCATTATGAGCATTGTTGAAAACATGGACGATCTCAAATATTATGTGGTTGGGACATCAAACGTCCTTGAGTCTTGAAACCCTCCCATATTGTCAAGGCATGTGTCTAGTCTAACCATGTCAAATTTCGATGCATACAGGCACATATTGAAAAAATTTCAAAGTTGGCTCCATTCACTGCTCACTATGCGGGGTCAGTGCATGACATTTTTGGTGGTTGAATTGGGAGTTCCATGACATTTCAAGAGAGTTCCAACAAAGATTCTATGGATGGAAACAATGACATTTGACAAATATGAGACGCCCCATTATGAACATTGTTGCAAACATGGACGATCTCAAAGATTATGTGGCCGGGACATCAGACATATTCCTTGAGTCTTGAAACCCTCCCATACCATCAAGGCATGTGTCTAGTCTAACCATGTCTAATTTCGACGCATACATGCACAATTTGAAGAAATTTCAACGTTGGCCCCATTCACTGCTCACTATGCGGGGTCGGTGGAAGAAATTTCATTATGCTCATTCACCTTCAAGGCAGGCCCCACTCACTATGCTCACTATGAGACATCCATTATATTGAATGTTGATGAAAACATGGATGATCTGAAATATTATTCAGGGACATCAAACATCCTTAAGTATCGAAACCGTCCCATACCTTCAAGGAAACTATCTAGTTTAACCATGTCAAATTTCGATGCATACGGGAACAGATTGAAAACATTTCAACATTGTCCCCATTCACTGCTCACTGTTTGGGGTCGATGGAATAAATTTGTGATGGGTGCATTTGAAGTTCCATGACAGATTTCAAGATAGTTCTGGCAATGATTCTATAGAAGGGAATGACGAATGATGACAATGATAGGTGCAACATGATTAACGTTGATGCAAATGTGGACGATCTCAAAGATTATGTGGAGACATCATACATCCTTGAGTATTGAATCCATCCCATACCTTCAATCCATGTGTCTAGTCTAACCATGTTGAATTTCGACATATACATGTACAACTTGAAGAAATTCCGACGTTGTCCCCATTCACTACTCACTATGCGGGGTCGGTGCAAGATGACATTTGTGGTCGGTGAATGAAAATAGTAATAAAAATGATGAGTTGATGACATCGTCCTCTTAATAATCTGTGAGTGAATATGATGAGCTGATGACATTGTTCTCACCAACATATGTCCACTTAGTCGCAATGACACGTCTTTGATATGCTCCAACATTAAAGAAATCCCCACATCAACAGGGAGTTTAAACATTTTCAATAAGTGTGAATCATTCATGCATTCTCCTACCTCATGGAAATTCTCTTGTGATCATTCTCACCATTATTCACATAAACCCCACACTATATTCCCCTTAGTTACTCAATAATCCAAATTTATAAATGACCAAAACTTATGCAACAATGACAGAATAGCAAACCTTGGAAGAGAGATAGATGGTTGTAGATAAGCATAGAGGCAAGGAAAATTAGAAAACCTTTAACCCCGTGCCCATGAAATAGTTTCTTATTAATTATTTAAGAGCTAAGGCAATACTCCACTAGGTTTCCCATAAAGAAATCAATGGATTGGACTATTTTTTCCTACATGAGGGCACTGGAAAGGAAGGAGATGCTTGAGGGATTGTTGAGTAGAGAAAGGAAAAATTTTCCCTTGTGTTGTGTATGCCATGGAAGAGATATTTTCCCTTATACTCAAATATCACTCACAGACCCACTCTATATATCGTCTCATCTCGTCCTCATTTCATTTTAATTTTCTGATCAGTCAAATTTTAAAGGAAACAACTATTAAAAGACATTGTACTAGGGCTAGAGTACATGATGGACAACGGTGACCTATGAATGGGGCCAATGTTGAAATTTTTTCAAAATGTTTATGTATGAAATCATACATCCTTGAGTCTTGAAACCCTCCCATATCGTCAAGGCATGTGTCTAGTCTAACCATGTCAAATTTCAATGCATACATGCACATATTGAAGAAATTTCAACGTTGGCCCCATTCACTTCTCACTATGCGGGGTCGGTGCATGACATTTTTGGTGGTTGATTTGGAAGTTCCATGACATTTCAAGAGAGTTCCAACAAAGATTCTACAGATGGAAACAACGACATTTAACAATGAGATGCCCATTATGAATGTTGTTGCAAAAATGGACGATCTCAAATATTATGTGGTCGGGACATCAGACATCCTTGAGTCTTGAACCCTCCCATACCATCAAGGTATGTGTCTAGTCTAACCATGTCTAACTACTTATTTTTGGGATTTTTCAACAAGGCATGGACTAGCTTCTTATTATCTATTTCCCTTGTTTTCTTTATTTTTACCCATTTTTAAATGGTTAAGCTACTTTCTTTTTCGACCATTGTGTAACCCCTAACTTTTGTGATTATCAAACTGATTTTTGAAATTTCAATATGGTTTGGTTGTGGATGGTGTAAGAGTACAATATTTATTTAATAATAAATGGTATTATGATTAGTTATTTAGCATTATAATTTGTTGAAATTTTATAATATAAATTATGTTCTATTTCAAATTTTTAGAATTTCCACTAATTAAATTTATTTTTTAACATGTTTACTAGAAAAATGAGCCCCATGTGATAGGTTTTTCAAGGCTGATTTATTATTAGATTCAGATCATTGGCACATCTTGGAAATTGAGGATGGACAATCCTCAAAATATGAACATTCCTTATTCCTACAATTTTCTTTTGTGATGAGTCATGTTTTCTTTGTTCTGTTGTAGTTTTTATGGGCCTCTGTTGAGATCCCTTTAAAGGGAAGGGTATATGATGTATTTTGTTTAAAAATTATGCTCTCATGTGAGCTCGGACATGATTTATTCTGCTTTTACAGTTTTGGGGATTGTTAATGAGAAACGTTTGGACCTGTCAGCTGATTTAATGTCTGTAAATCACTTTTGACTTGTAGGGAGGGGTAATTTTAGTGGGATTACTCAGTTTTTAGCACAGGGATCTTGATGAAAGCTTTTCATCTGATTTAATGAGGTATTTTAATCACCTTTGACTTGTATGGAGGGGTAATGTTAGTGGGATTACTGAGTTTTTAGTGCAGGGATCTTGATGAAGGCTTTTAAGACTTGTCTCTTAGCAGTAATTTCGTTTTTATTAATGAAATTATGACTTTTTTTGGAAAAAAATAATAATATAATGAATGTATAGTTACTTTCAAGGTGAAACAGG
>JASDQU010189237.1:0-16914 GCA_032191745.1 Picea mariana | reverse complement strand
CACTCTCCTTTATTCATGTTTCATTTATGCATCGTGCCCTTCAAGACGCACTACGTGATCCAAGGGTGCCACTCACCTTTATTTATGTTTTATTTATGTGACATGCCCTTCAAGATGCACTACGTGCTCCAAGAGTGCCACTCGCCTTTTGACTGATTTTGGTAGATGTCAATCCCTTGGAGTCAATAATCCATTAGGTAACCTTATGGGAGACTAAGGGCCTCTAAGAAATAAGGACCCTACCTTATTGCACACCCCTTAGAATTTTTGTGAGTGACTATCTCAGTCTGCCCTCACAACATCGTGGATATCTCGAAATAGGTAATCATTAACCTACAGTTTGAGCCACGAAGATAGTGCTAGTAGGTTGTGGCAGGGTTGCTACCACACCTCCCCCTCAATATCTCTGGTTGTCGTGCATGACCCCTTTACTCCAAATCTGAGTCTGATTAACAAGCTATCGTCAACATGCATCCATCAACAGAACATTTCAGCAAGCCATAAACAAAATCATAATATACCATTCATATGTCACATATGCAATAACAGAAATACTCAAACCATAAACAATACACTCCCTGACTCGATCCGAAGTCGAAAGGGGTCCATCGATGCCATCGACATCCTCAATCTGTCAAGAGTCCTGCACACTCAGGAGAAACTAGTCAATAGCACCTATCGACACATATATAATTAAATAACATATCACCATATCCACAACATCATCATAATCCATAAGTGAAACAATCAATCATATAATGAACCGGATCACTTGCACACAAGTGTCCTAAAAAATAAGTCAAGTCATGTGGGTGCCACTCGCCTTTTGACTGATTTTGGTAGACGTCAATCCCTTGGAGTCAATAATCCATTAGATGACCTTGTGGGACACTAAGGGCCTCTAAGGAATAAGTACCCTGCCTTATTGTACACCCCTTAGAATTTTCGTGAGTGACTATCGCAGTCTGCCCTCACAACATCGTGGATATCTCGAAATAGGTAATCGTTAACCTACAGTTTGAGTCATGAAGAGAGTGCTAGTAGGTTGTGGCAGGGTTGCTACCACACCTCCTCCTCAATATCTCTGGTTTTCGTGCATGACCCCTTTACTCCAAATCTGAGTCTGATTAACAAGTTATCGTTAGCCTGTATCCATCCACAAAACATTTCAGTGAGCCATAAACAAAATCATAATATACCAGTCATATGTCACATATGCAATAACAGAAATACTCAAACCATAAATAGTCCACTTCCTGACTCGATCCGAAGTCCAAGGGGGTCCATCGATGCCATCAACATCCTCAACCTGTCAAGAGTGCTGCACACTTAGGAGAAACTAGTCAATAGCATCTGTCGACACATATATAATTAAATAACATATCACCATATCCACAACATCATCATAATCCATAAGCGAAACAATCAATCGTATAATGAACCAGATCACTTGCACACAAGTGTCCTAAAAAATAAGTCAAGTCATGTGGGCGCACAAGAGAGGGATGTTACAGATGCAGTGTTTGATGAATATCCTTTTATAAAATCAGACATATTGATTTCCATGAATGTTTCTCACCAATTTTTAAGCTTGTTTCTACTCATGTTGTGTTAGCACTAGTTATGTTTCTTGATCTTGAGTTAGTGCAACTAGATGTTAAAATTGTTTTACATGGAGTTTTTTATAAGGAGATGTATATGGAACAACCAGAAAAGTTAGTGTAGGATCACAACATAGTATTTGTTTGCAAACTTAGGGAAGTCATTGTATGGCCTGAAACATGTCAGGAGAATGGTACAAGAAGTTGATTCCTTCATGGTAATCCAAATTTTGCAAGAAGTGAGTATAACTATTGTGTTTATGGTATATTCATTATCTTGGTATCATTTGTTATGCTTGTTTCAAGAAAAAGCATATTTGATATCAATAGGTTGGCTTAGTTGGTTAGGATGTTTGAAATGAAGGATCTAGGAATAGAGAAACAAATCTTGGGAATGGAAATACATAGAGACAAGAAATATGGTAAGCTTTGGTTATCACAACATACGTATGTGGTGAAGATACTAAAGAAATTTGGTATGAATAAAGTAAAACCAGTAAATATCCCTTTGGATTTCCATTGTAATATTTCTTTAGGTTTATGTCATAGTAATGAAGAAGAAAAGGGTTATATGTGTCATGTATTATATGCTAGTAGGAAGTTTGATGTATGCGATGAAATGGTTAGTATTTGACATGCAAATGGTGTTGTTAGTAAACACATGGAAAAATCAGGTGAAGAGCATGGAAATGGGTGTTGATGATTGCAATGGAAATGTTCAAGTATTTTTCATGCAGTTGGTGTTGTCAGTGGACACATGGAAAAACTAGGTGAAGAGCATAGAAATGGGTGCTTTTCGTATCTTAGAAGCGTAGAAGCACAAGTACCACCTACATTGGTTCTAGGTATTTATTCTATGGTTATGATTCAGGAGGTTTAGACAAGAGGATACCTACCTCAAATTATGTCTTTCAAGAATGCAAGGATCTATTGGGTAAGTTTGGAAAAGTATAGGATAAGGTGTTCTATGGCGATCAAACTGTTGTGCATTTGACTGACGATTCAACATATCAAAATGGGACAATGCATCATTTTGTAAGATAGGTTATTGATAGAGGAGGAATAGTCCATACTAGAGAAAATCATGAAGACATGTTCATGTAATCAGTACTACTGTTAGAGAAGTTGGAGAGAAACGATGGTCTTTGGATTCTCTTGACTTGCAAAAGAGGTGATGAATGGGCTTGGGAAAGGTATCAGGTAAATTGTTGTCAAGGTGGAGATTGTTAAATTGTGACAACAAATTAAAACAAATTGTAAATACTAAAATTTACCCATGTAAATATTTAGCTGTGTTGGTTTATGAATCGGTGGAAGTTTGTATAACTGGAAGTAGTTCTCATAAATATGTAACTATGTAACAATTCCAAGATATATATATATATATATATATATATATATGAACCCCGAGAGATGTATTTTGGGGCTCAGGGTAAGTCTTATTGTAAGCCTATCTTAAATAATAAATATATCGATACCTTTCCCCATGGATGTTTCTTTGACACATTGCCAGGTTTTTACCACGTAAATCTCATGTGTTATCTAAATAATTGTTTTGTCTCTATTGCCATATTTCTTGCATTTAATTATTGTTTCAGGATCTAAATCCCAATAGAAAAGTCCATCTGAAATATACACAATGTTAATTATAATTTTGTATAAGAAGTAGGTAAATTTAAAAGTAAAAAATATAAATTTAATACTTCCTTTGACAATATATTTAAACCTGTTTTTAAGAGATTCTTATTTTTTTCTAGTTTTTATAATAAATATAATGAACAAGTTCATAACTAGAATTTGCATATTAATAAAATGAAAAAAAATATTGGAACTTTGTTATGTGTCTTAGATATGAAAATGCTATCACATACAATATATTCAAGAATAAGTT
The DNA here is from genome assembly GCA_032191745.1 of Picea mariana. Taxonomy (NCBI): domain Eukaryota; kingdom Viridiplantae; phylum Streptophyta; class Pinopsida; order Pinales; family Pinaceae; genus Picea; species Picea mariana. The sequence continues at coordinate 13,422 of JASDQU010189237.1, read as the reverse complement.
AAAGAATCTCCTTTATTTTATTAATATCAAAACCCTTAAGGTAGGGGAACACCTTACAATTAATCATTTTATGGAACAAATCCACTCTTGTTTACTTGTCTCTTTGAAGGAGAAACCTCCTAATGAACTAAGGTTCAAATACAATAAATTCCACATACTCCATCCTTATTTATAACTAATCAACCTTCTAATGAGCTAAGCTCCAAATACAATAAACTCCACATACCATAAGGATGACTCCATCCTTATTTATAATTAATCAGGAGACCCTGATCATAACAACCTCCTAAGTACCAAGTGGACCTTCTTTAATGAGGCCCAATTACATTCATTCAACACTAAGTATAATAGTGGGCCTTCTTTAGTAATATAGTGGACCTAATCCACCTTACATTAAATGGCCTCCATTATTATTACTCTACTATGAACCCTTCGGTCCCCCATTACACCCCTACAGAGGATCCCAACAATATTTCTTGTTAAAAACTCATAAATGAGTTACGGGAGAAGGACGTAGTTCTTGACACCTTGCAACATGTCATTTGATTTTATTTTAATGCAACTTTCTCTCTTGTTATCCATGAGTAGTTTTCTCCTGATTTTGAGAAGCATACAAAAGAAAAATATTGCACAAGTAACGACAACATTGTGAATTTTTCATTTCTAGTCCTCGAGGTCTTGAAATTTCAAAATCACTATGTTGAGAACTTTTAATTGTGATTCCCCAAGAACTGTTGTCTAAAATAAATAATATTTTAAACTTATTGTTAAATAAATTATAACTTTTGTCAATAGTGGCTTGTTGAATCAATGAAATCAGGGTGATATTATTGCTCCCACTAAGGTTCAAGTCTCTTCATTGATGTGTGTAATTGTGTTTGTTGTGATCTTGTATTTGATATAGCAGTTGATGCCATGTGCAAGACATACATCTTTGAATACTTTGACGAAATAGATAAACCCCACTTTTACTCAAGAGATTCCAATTTAAATGTTGTAATTTGATTACAATAATCTAAACTCTCCTAATCATGAACTTACCACATCAAAATAATTGGAGACTAATATGTAAACATTCATCTTTCTAATAATTCTAATAAGTACATAAAACCCATTATTTTAAAAAATAAATAAATAAAATTATTTTTTATACTTTTGAATGTAAAATAAAAAGTTGATATTAAATTATTTTTTATACTTTTGAATGTAAGATAAAAAGTTGATATTTAAAAAATAATATGTTTTTTTAATTATAATGAAATTTTAATATTATCAATTCTTTCTTTTTAATAAATGCATAACGATTTTTATTGATTAATAAATAAATGACAAAAATTATTAAATCTCTAATTTTAAAAACTGAAAAACTAAATATATTGTTTTTATCATTTTATGATTTTTCAATTGTTAGACAATGTAGAAATAAAGATAAGCATGGATGCATATATTAATCAATATGATACAAATATAAATACAATGATGTTAATGATTAGATTTGTATTCCAATACATCTCTTGGACTCTTGACATCCATTACAATAGCTTGATTCTTCATATTTCATTAAGCCTGTAACCCTAATAGATTATGTTTCCAAAATTACCTCCCTTAATATGAAGGGGTGTATATGAAGTTTTAGATGCTATGAACACCCTCAAATGCTATGGACAACTACAATAACGAATCAAGCCCTAAATACCGAGGTGGCTTTATTACCACTATTAGATAACACATAAATAAAGATAAACGTGGATGTTGAAGATTGAAGATGTTATAGATGAATCACTATTAGACAACACCTAAATAAAGATAAACGTGGATGATGAAGATGTGGACATATAAATACAAAGATGTTGAAGATTGAATTTGTATGCCAATTAACCCTAACCTATTATGTTCCCAACATCAATTAACTCTTATAATAAAATATATTTATAAAATATTAAAATAAATTAAAAAAAAAAATTATTATTATTATTAAAAAAGAAAATTATACAATACAGCTTGATACAATAAGATAATCGATCATATAATAAAATATATTTATAAATTATTAAAATAAATTGAAAAAATATTATTATTATTATTAAAAAAACAAATTATACAATACAGTTGAATACAATAAGATAATCGATCAATGTTTTTTTGAGAATCTATCAAATATTCATATTATTTAATGAAATTACAAATATTATATTATAAATTGCATAATTTAGATATAATCAGATGATGAAACCATCTATATAATTCATATTTAAAATATGTAAATGCCAAATTTTGTTTTGACAGAGACAAATTGAAAAGCATACCAATTAATTATAAATGATAAAATGAAAAACTAAATTTTTATTCATTTAATTTGATTAAAAAATTAAAAGGATGAAAACAAAAAAAAATTGAAACCACAAATTCGTCACTAAAGATATCAAACTTATATAATTTGATCATACAAATATGCATTGCAACATTTATGACCTATATCCACTTGGAAAAATGTGACATGACAATAAGAACACATGTTTATCACTAAATACATCAACTTAATATTTGATCGTATAAATATAGATCTCTAACACTTATGATCGTATGAATTTGTTTCTTCACAATGAAAAACTTTGTAATGAATTCGTTTTTAGAGATTGTTTCGATTGAGATTGTTTTGATATATCATATTATTGTTTAATAATAATAATAATTATTATTATTATTAATATTATTTAATTTTTAAGGTTATGGTTTGTTACGAAGAAAATATCTGTATGGAATGGGGTAAATCATAATAAACGGAAATGACTGCAGAAATCGACTCTAATTTCAAGTATGCTATATAAATAAGTATGTTAACAAGACAAGATAAAGAGCCTACTTCGTCTAGACGTTCGATGAAGTCCACCGTTGAGCACTTCACTCAAAGCAATACACTTGCAACTTGTCCTCAACAACCAAGATACGTAAGAATATAGTGATAATATATAAAGTTAGCGCATTCAATATCATAATACATCAATATTCATAACAAATATGCCCATTGAATAACAGTTCAAATATTTGCAAGACATTAATGGGACGAGAAAATAGTATTTCTATTAAAAGGTAATCAACAGAAGTGTATGAATGACAAACTTTTGGGTCAGCATGGTTTAGAACAGAGAAACTAAGTCCCTTCCAGTTGGGCCTTGACCACTTCAATCCTCCACCAAAAGAAAGCTCATATAAGAGACACAATGAAGTTCTCAATCAAGTAGGGAAGAGCTTGGGGGATGAACAATGTGTTTAGACTTAAAAGGATAAAGCGATGGAAACTCAATATGAAGTGAATAATTTCTCAAGAGTAACTTTTCTTTCAAAGTTAAATTCTTCTTTTTTCCACAGCTTGGATATGGCCCATTTATAGCCTTCAAATGGAACTGAAGGGTCGAATCAGAATGTTTCCAGTATATGGAAGGTCAAGGATCATGGATCTTGTGACGTGACATGTAAACCCGACACCATTTTTTAATTTTAGGCAAAAAACCCGATGTACGTGGGCTGTAATGGTGCAACTTGCATATATGCATGTTGTATAATAGTTAGGGCGTGTATATGTGGAAAAATATTACTTTTAACTCTGGGAATTGCAAAAAGGGACTTCAAGTCTGCATAGGAAAATGGAAAAGACCTTCTGAGAAAATTTTCATAGGGTGAGGAAAATATTTCTATAACAGAAACCCCCTAATGTGTGAGGTCATAGGAGTATCTGCGATGGTTGAAATACATTATAATACCCAAAAGTTGAGTAATGGAGATCGAGTTAGATGAACTAGTTGCTCATGAGAGTATTACAATCTGTACTGACCTTGCACACATGGTTGCCAATTTTAATTACACTGGAGATCCATGTGAAAATATACCAAACAATTGTTCATGGCCATGAATAGGAAATACAAAAGTGTCTACATTCCATAGCAACATCTGCGAAGCAGATGAATTCTCAGTCGAGGTAGAGGCAGGGGTGGTTGCAGGACTTAGGTGTCTGCAACCTTAGCTGGGACACAGATCTATGATTGTAATTCTTAACAGAGCACTTAGCACCAACAATTCATCAATGTTTAACCACAATCTACTCTGCAGATAAAACAGAGCATTGCATCATTCAGTCAAATCTGATGTATGTAAGCACTTATCATAGAGAAGTAGGTTAGATCTAGCAGATTCAAGCACTAAGCACATTCACATGGGTCATATATAACATCCATATACATCATTAGCACAAAGAATAAATAGATCTATCTATCTATATCAAAGCACTTGGCAAGTAAAGACATAAACACATCAACACATTTCACAAAGCAGAGAAACACAAACATATACATGGTTGACCCCCACCCTGGGGCTACGTCCACCAACTCTTCTTCAATATTATATTCTTAAATAGGGTACATGCACAGAGCCTCAAAACCTTACTCCGCATAGGACAGGAGATCTGCACAGCTTGCTAGATCCTCCTTCCTCGAGTAGATCTAAGCACACAACCTTCCACAACCTCTTACACTGACTTCCACTTAGCTCTGCAAGTCTCACACAGTATGCATAGAGAACTTACAATCCTTCAATCACATAGATCTAGCACTTAGCATATTAGCCTAACATCACATAGATGCCCCTCCTTACATTTCCTAGACATCTATTTATACTTTACAAAATAGGCCTAAACATGGGTAAACCCATGGGCCGACATCCCATACCCGTTACATAATACCAAATCCAAAAAAGGACCCAAAAAGGGGCCGAGCTCCCGTGATATCTGCTTCATCTTGCGCTCCTTCATTGACAGGTTGTCAAAGTCCCAAAATAGGTCAAACTTGACCAAGGATCTCCAAACATGGTCAAGGGCCAACATGCCCCCAACACTCACCTGTGACTCGTCTCGAGTCACTCTGATCTGGGTAGTTCTACTTCAAAAGCCTCGAGCGTAGATCGAGCTTCTTCGACTTGCTAATGTTCCTTGGCATCCTATTCAATTAACTCTTGGATGACTGTGTTATTGACAAGTCCCTCCAGGCGTTGTTCAGTTGTAGTGACAACCTGCTCCAGTTCTGCTCCTCAACCTTTGATCTCTGTGAACAATTGGTAAGCCTTATCTTGTACAGGTTGGAGCTTCTAAGCTACTTCCATAAATCTGCTTTGGATAGTGTGGATCTATTGTTGGGAAGTTTGTTGTTCTTGGGAGCACTTCATTCTTTCCACAGCTGATAGGGGCTTCAGCTGTGCCTGTATCATTTCAGCTTGATACTTCACCTCTTGGAGTTGCGACTCCAGTGCCTTCAGTTATGGATTCTCCGTGAGTTTCTCGTAGATCTGGGTATTGCGATCAATAAATTGATTATATTCCATATTAAGGGCTTTTATTCTCTTAACTGCACTTCGAGAAGTTGCTTCTCTTTGATCCCTTACATCTTGTGGGGTCTCGGGCACAGCACAAAGCTCTAAGTCTGCAATGCATTGTTGTAGGTGTTGGATAACTTCTGTGAGATTCTCTACCTGCTGCGCGACTCGATCCTCTGCCTTTATTTCTATGACTGTCATAGAGTGAAGTGATCTATTGACCACTTCTTTCACTTCGAGTTTCTCTGCAAGCAACTATTCTTTTCCTTGTTATATCTATGATTTTTCTTCATCAAACTTTGCTTAGAGAGAAATATTTTCCTATTCTGTAGCTTGACAATGCTCTACAAGTACTCCTTGCACTTGTGTCAAAGCCTAGGTGGCTTGTTTTGTTTCCTCTTGTGCTCATCGAAGGCAAGCTTCGCCTGTCTCAGCTAGTCGATGGAGTTGGGCTGGCTCATCTCCCAACTTTGGTTCTCCCAGTGCAGTGGAGACTGTGTGACTGGACTAAAGGGCCTGCTAAACCCCTCAGAGTTCAACTTCAATCCTATCATACATTTCGTCCTTCTTCGTTCCTTATTTCTCTACTATCTCCAGTAAAGAATCGTTCAGGGCTACTATGATGAAGTTAAAATCATCAGAGGTGAGGACAGTCTGCATCTTGGTCATGGTATCTTTTGACTTCTTCTGGGAAGAAGGCTTCACGAAGGAAACCTTCCTCTTCTTAGAGGAATCCTCCTCGTCTCTGGGCAGTGTTACCTCGCTGGCCCTCTTTTCAGCTTCTATTTCATCACCACCCGCTCAATCAGGTGACATGGAAGCAGTCTTACTTGAGGTGCTGCTTAAGTTTTGGACCTCCTCAATCTTCTTCTGCCTATTGGTTCTGGGTGTATTATGTTCTTTATGAGTGTCCTCTGGGATATCAATATCAGATATCTCTACGGGGTTGATGAGGATAAGGAGTTCAACGGACCATTCTTTGGTGATCTCCTCAAGGTATTCTTCTGTAAGTTTGTAATATGACTGGAGTTGCTCTTTATGTTCGTCTTCTCGTGCTGCAATGTAGATAAAGTGTCGATCTGTGATGAACTTCATTAGTGGTCAGAACCTCTGTAGGGTATTCAGAGTCATGCGAGGCTCGACTTTGATGACTCATTTTAGCTGGAGGTAGTATGTATTAGACATAATGTTCGACTGCCACTGTTTTTTCATATCAGTTGAATACCATAAGGTAGCGAACTTCATGGCTAGCGGTTCGAATAGCTCTATGTCGGGAAAGGTCGGTCCTTCCGACATCTCCCAGGAAAAAAATGCAATGAGGACTAGGAGCCAGCTGAAATGAAATTCATAACCCTGATCATGTGCTTCTCGAAAATCTAGCTCCAACTAGTTAACTAGGTACTTCACCCAGTTCATCTGTAGGCCTTCCGTGCACTTCCCTGCGAGGTCAACAACAAATCTAGGGACCTACGTAGGTCAGTTATTCCTTACTAACTTTCCAACTATTAGTTGACATGTGAGGTGCACTGTGCCATTCTATATGGAAGCTACCTTGTAGCCTTTTGTTCCCCTCTCAACATTGCCATATGTATCCTTGATCTTTTGTGCAAGTGTGCAATCTGTGACTTTTCCTGGATAAAATTCCTGTGGGTCAGGTCCTTGCATACTTAGTCCTATGATCCTGTGGATTAGCATTGGATCAACTGTAATGCAGTGGTATAGCCATAAGTAGTCGCCATGGTAACACGATAGTAGTATCTTGACACGGGCGTTGACTTCCTGGTGTCTTCCAAAGTGTGGGATCTTCATGACATTCAGCAGGGTGGATTGCGTGAGGTTCATCATCCATGACTGAGGGATGACCTTCAATTTCTTCCCTTTTTTTCTAGTTAGGTACTTGTATGAGACAAGCATAACATAGATCTTTTGATCTCCAAGTTTGAGGTCATTGAACTTCAACATTGTGATCTTATCCTACTCTGCTCAAACTGCACGTATCCCCTTCAAGAGGTACGCAGTGACCATAGTGTACTTGACGTCTCTTGGTACACTATCACAATTCACTATGCCAGCCAGAGGTAGGATGTAATTGGGCAATATCGATGGAATCAACTTTGCATTTTCTAGGTTGTCTTTATGCTTGGTTCTCTTTTCTGTTGATGGTCGAGTTGGTCTAGCTCTGCAAGTAGTTGACAGAGAGGCTTGCACTGTCCTCGTCGATGAATCTTGTACACCTACAAAAATCGACATGACTCTTTCAGTCATGAGATCGATCAAAACTTCTTCAACAACTCTCTCTACAACGTTGAACTCGTTTGACATACATGCTCGGGGTTGGGAATATTTGGGTTCGAGGAGTAACTTAGACACTGCAATAGGATAGAAGGCAATAGCGCAATGATCACTGTATAAAATCAACAAGTCTGTGGGCTAAAATTCACTATTAGCAAAAGTGTTCTTGATGCATGGCACGACGGGATAAATAGATAACTTGGCAACAGATTGCTTGCAATGGTTAAGAAGCCTTCATTAACTCTATTCTGTCCATTATGGCACGGTCCAATGGTCTGGTGGCGAACCATAAATGTCTTTCTACCCGTTCGGGGGGTCGGACGAACAGTTATATTGGTCCCAACTGCTATTTTGCTTCTCCATGGCGAAGCTCCATGTGATGATGCTCTGTTATCCCCGCGAAGCTCTAATTTTGCAAATTTTCCTTCTACAAAGTTCCCTCTAGGACCTTCTGTAACTTGTCGATCTTAGCTCTCTTCTTACTTATTTTTCTAGATTTCTTTCCAGTGAGCTTCATCTCGATATTCTTTTTTTTATTCCGATTCTTATCTTCTTTTGGAATAGTTACTTCACGTTGTTAAGATTCTTTCCTAAGATTCGACAGTGATACTTCTTCTTTAGCTGGAATAGATACTTTGATCTTCTAAGGGTTGTCTAGTGTTCCCGTGACTTCAACATCTGGGTCTCTGGATTTAGATAGCTTCGATTTGTTCTTCTGTTCTTCAATCAAGTGTGTGATCCTTCTAGTCATGAAATCTTTTAACTCTTGCTTCTTCTGCACTAAAACTTCTTCTTCTTCCTTCCTTATGGCCCGATTTCTTTCAATCCAAGGTCTTCCTAGTAACATGGTAAATGGGGCGTTGTTCTCAATAAATCTAATAATCTCAAAATATCCCTCTGTCAAAGTTCCATTAGCATTCATAGATATCCTGGTGAGCTTTCCACACAGGTTTATCATCTTTCCTCTAAATAGACCTAGTCCTCCCAATGAAGGAGTCATAGAAGGCTTCCCTAAAAGTTCCCAAGTTCTTTTTATCATGATATTCACCTGTGTTTCCTCCTCTAGAACACAGTCAATGTTGAAGCTCTTATTCTTGCTTCAAGGCATTTGTTTTCTTTGAAGATTTCTGATAAGATGTCATGTCGGTGGTGATTCAGGGTTTCCTTTATCTGTAGAAATACTTTCTCTGATTCTTTCTGGGGTTCTGCCATTGCTGGATTTTCCTTAGGATTTTATTGTCTCATGTTCATTCCTTCAATCTTAGCAATCATTCTAGGGAAATCCAATACTTCATGGTTCATATATTTGCAACAAACAAAACTAGGTCTTCTCCCAGGGCATTCTTTAGAAAGATGTCCTGGTTTTCTGCAACTGTAACAAAGGGTTAATCCTCTCTTTCTTTTAAATGATTCCCATCTCTTTCTGTACTGCACGCTAGAATCACGGTAGCTAACCTGCAAACATTTATTTCTAGGATCCCGCATCCACTTGTTAGTCCAAACATTCTTTCTATGCATAGGTTTAACATATCTTTTACTATTCTTATCAGATATATACATATCAAACCTTCTTTCATCTATTAGTGCCCTAAATTTTGAGCTAGGATAGAATCTATCAAACATACCTAGATTCATACTTTAGGAACAAAAATTTGCACTTATCTTACTTCTACAGAGCACAAAGCTCTCAGATCTAGAAATTTTCATTATTCTTAACTTTATCACAGCATAGAGCTTGTAGATCTTACCTTTTTTAGTCAAGAATTCTCACTTTTACCTTTCTTAGAGCACAAAGCTTTCAGATCTTACCTCTTTTTTTTTTATTGGACTTATTTTCTTCAGCACAAAGCTTGTTAAACTAAGTAGAGTACTACACACTAGAGTGACAGATCTATGTATAGAGATTTCACAATTTCAGGATGGATCTTTGCACAAAGATTCTTAGTTCTCGGCAATCATAGTTTCAGTCCCAACAAGGGAACCATTTTTTGGCACAGGGGAAGATCCAGGGTTCAATGCTACAACAACGCACCAACAAAACCCTAACTATCGACCCTTTTGGCAACACTTGCGAAGCAGATGAAGTCTCACCCAAGGTAGAGGCAGGGGTGGTTGTAGGACTCAGGTGTCTGCAATCTTAGCTGGGACACAGATCTGTGATTGTAATTCTTAACAAAGCACTTAGCATCGACAATTCATCAATTCATCAATGATCTCCCATGATCATTGAAGTCATTTAGGTATTAGTCCAATGAAAGATATCCACAACTCAGGAAAGCTGTGACTATGAACTGATGTCTTCACATCTTCTACACGATCCTCCAAAGGTGCAAGTATACATCATTTGAATAAATTAGTTGACATCGAACACAATCAGACTTCGTTTGATTATTGGTCATTAAGGTATACCTTTAACAAACACGAGACAACCTACCAATAATGAAAGTAGGTATCAAGGCACCGAGTAGATTCTTACAATTCTAAATAAATGTGTTTAGGTCAAACACTTGAATAATTCATCGATTAGGAGACATTGATGTATTCCCAACTGTCGATGGCGGGAGAACCTACCACTAATGACTGCAAGCCTCTAGGTACTCATAGGACTCTAGGTCTCGTTTCCATAATAGATGGGTTGAAGTTGATTGAAGGAGACCCACTGAAAGGAGAGAATTGAGGAATCTCTCATCATTGAACATAAGGTATAAAGAAGGATCTTGATGATTTGGTGGAATTCAGACGAAGAACATGTTCATGAACCAATGACCCTGTGCGTCTTTCGCGTGCGCTAGATGCAAGCGGTACATGAAAAATACCCTATGAATAGCATCTAGTAAGAAAAAATATTGATAAAGGTGAGGAACCACCAATAATGCTAATGGAATCCAAAGCATTGCACGAATCCCAATGTGTGAATAGATTTTTTGTTGTCGAACACAAGGGAAACCCCCTTGTCAGTGACCAATGATGAAATTTCTACTCATGGGTTCAAGGTTACCTACCAATAATTAAAGTAGGACTAAGGTGCATGATAGGACTACAACATCATGTAACTTTGAGACACACTAAGGGTATGGCCAACATGCAAATTCAATAATCCCTAGTATGGTCACCAATTTTGTTACGATGAAAATCTCTCTATGGCATGGGGTAAACCAAAACAGACGAAAATGAAAGCATAAATCAACTCTAATGTCAAGTATGCTATATAAAAAAATATGCTAACAATACAATATAAAGATCCTATCTCATCCAGACGTTCGATGAAGTCCACCATTGAGCACTTAACTCAAAGGAATACACCTGCAACTTGTCCTCAACAACCAAGATACATAATCATATGGTCATAATATATAAAGTTAGCACATTAAATAGTATAAGCCATCAATATTCATTATAAATATTCTCATGAAATAAAAATTCAATCATTTTCAAGACATTAATTGGATGAGAAAAGAGCATTTCTATTAAAATGTAATCAACAAAAGTGTATGAATGACAAACTTCCATGTCGGCACGGTTCATAACTAATAAACTAAATCCCTTTCAATTGGGCCTCCGCCGCTTCAATCCTCCACCAAAGGAAAGCTCATATAAGAGAGACAATGAGGTTTTCAATCAAGTAGGGAAGAACTTTGGGGATGAACAATGTTTTCAGACTTAAAAGGATAAAGGGATGCATACTCAATATGAAGTAATAATTTCTCCATAGTAACTTTTCTCTCAATGTTGAATTCTTCTCCTCCTTTCCACAGCTTGGATATGGCCCATTTATAGCCTTCAAATGGAGTTGAAGGCCCAAGTTGGAAAGTTTCCAATATATGGAAGGTCAAAGATCATGGATCTCGTGATGTGAAATGGAAAACCCGCACCAGTTTTTAATTTTGGGCACAAAACCTGATGTACGTGTGATGTAATGGTGAAACGTGCGTATACACATGTTGTATAATTATTAGGGTGTGCATATGTGGAAAAATATTATTTTTAGCTCTGGGAATTGCAAAAAGGGACTTGGAAATAGAAAAGACCTTCTGAGCAAATTTGTATAGGGCGAGGGAAATATTTCTATAATATATTCCTCAAAATGTGTGAGTCAAAGGATTATATGTGATGGTTGAAATACATTATAATACCCATAAGTGGAGTAATCGTGACCTAGTTGGACGAACTAGTTGCTCATGAGAGTATTACAATTTGTATTGACTTTGTGCACATGGCTGCCAATTTGAATTACACTGCAGATCCATGTGAAAATATACCAAATAGTTGTTCTTGGCCATGAATAGGAAATACAAAGGTGGCTACATGCCATAGGCAATCATAGTCACGAACAAGGCCCGGTAAAACCAGTCTCAAAATCAATATGAAGATATATGTGTAAAATGGAGTACAATCTGATCTCCCATGGTCACTGAAGTCATATAGGAACTGGTCCAATGAAAGATAGCCACAACTCAGGAAAGATGCGACTATGAACTGATGTCTTCAAGTCTTCTACATGATACTCCAAATGTGTAAGTCTGCATCATGTGAATAAAGGAGTTGAGGTCAAACACAATGAGACTCGTTTGATTACCGGTCATTAAGGTATACCGTTAACAAACACGAGACAACCTACCGATAATGAAAGTAGGTATCAAGGAACCAAGTACATTCTTACAAGTGTGAATAAAGGTGTTGAGGTCAAACACTTGAACAATCCATCGATCGGGATAAATCTATGTATTTCCAATTGTTGATGGTGGGAGAACCTGCCACTAATGAGTGCAAGCCTCTAGGTACTCATAGGACTCTAGGTCTCATTTCCAGAATAGATGGGATGAAGTTGATGGAAGGAGACCCACTGAAAGGAGAGAATTGAGGAATCTCTCATCATTCATTACAAGGTACAAATTAGGAGCTTGATGATTTGGAGGAATTCAGACGAAGAAGATGTTCACGAACCAGTGACCTTGTGTGTCTTTCACGTTTTCCAGATGCAAGCGATACACAAAAAAGACCCTATGAATAGCATCCAATAAGGAAAATTGTTGACAAAGGCGAGGACGCCACCAATAAGGCTAATGGCATCCAAGACACTGCACGAGTTCCAATGTGTGAATAGATTTCTTGCCATTGAACATAAGGGAAACCCCCGAGTGAGCGACCAATGATAAAATTTCGACTGTTGGGTTGAGGGTTACCTACCAATGATGAAAGTAGGACCAGGGTGCATGATAGGAGTACAACTTCATGTAACTCCGAGACACACCAAGGGTATGGACGACATGTAATGCCAAGAGTTCCTAGTATGGTCACCAATTCTGTTACGCGGAAAATCTCTTTATGGCATGGGGTAAACCACAATAGAAGGAAATGACTACAGAAATCAACTCTAATATCAAGTATGCTATATAAACAAATATGATAACAAAACAATATAAAGAGCCTAACTCATCTAGACATTCGATGAAGTCCACCATTGAGCACTTGACTCAAAGCAATACACCTGCAACTTGTCCTCAAGAACCAAGACACACAAGCATATGGTAATAATATATAAAGTTAGCATAATCCATCAATATTCATAACAAATATTCCCATGGAATAACAATTCAAATATTTACAAGACATTAATTGGATGAGAAAATGGTATTTCTATTAAAATGTAATCAACAAAAGTGTATGAATGAAAAAATTCTGTGTCGGCACATTTCGGAACCAAGAAACTAAGTCCCTTCAAACTGGGCCTCCAAAAATTCAATCCTCCACCAAAGGAAAGCTCATATA
>JASDQU010189235.1:0-20322 GCA_032191745.1 Picea mariana | reverse complement strand
GGCCACATGTATGACTTCCAAGCCTTATGAATGTTCACATTTAAATCCACCACACATCCCAACATAGAACGTTGCAATTGAATTTGACAACTCGCATTGAAGCATATGAAGATGCTAATACGGTAATGCTCTAATGAATGCATAAAAATTATTTTATTAATAAATGTACAATAAAAGCAATGTAAAATTTACAATAACATTAATTAAAGTGTCAAACATAAGAAATATAAAGCAAAGTTTCATATACAATATAAAGAAAAGTGTCATATGTATCGCCTAGATTAACAAGGATATTATGATGAGGCCTCAACAACCTTGTTGAACCCAAGTCTCAATACTTAGGGACCCTCTTCCTTTTCCGATTTTGAGTTTTCTTTTTCTTTTTATTTCTTGTTAATGCTTGATTTAACAATGTTTGCATTTTGATGTTTGTTAGGTTTTATAGAGATGGTGGGTAATGACCTATTTAGTATTTGATTTAGAATCTCGGTCTTTTATGAATCTTACCTTTTGAGGTTCTCTTCATTCTTTGCATTCGAAATATTTTTTCCATCACCTATAAGGATATTTCTCATCTTTAAAAAAGATAAATATTTTGAAACCTTTCACCTTACTTTTTTCAAACATTATTTATATTTCTTGATCAATTGTTTGAAAATGCTCAATTAATTAAGAATTTTTTTAACATTCATAGGTTTTCATATTTGAAATACAATTCATGCAACAACATTTAAATTTTCAACTTGAAGCCTCTTTTAAAATTCCCCAATATGAAGCCTCTTTTAAAATTCCCCAATGATTCATCAAGCTATTTTAGAAGTTCAATTTGAACATCTTCCTAATTCTCTCTCGATAGTTAATCACAAGAATATGTACTCTCTAACGTGTGCATCTTTAGAATAAATTCGTATAAAATAAAAATATGAGTATCCTTTCATCATGAAAGAGTTTGGAATTCACAACCTATCTATTGTGTTTTAAATGTCCACCCGTCATTCAACTTCACGTTCCACTTATCTCCACTAGCTCAAATGAGTGATAGACCCCTCTCCCACGCATCGATATATTGATTAGATATATTCGAGTGGATTTGATTAGAGTAGAGTATATCTTTAGACCTGATTTTGTTTTTAGTGTGGGTGTGGTGTTGAGTACCCATGTGTTTTAAGTGTATTGTGTTTTAAGTGTCACAACCTGTCTACTGTGTTTTAAGTGTCAACCCGGCATTCAACTTCACGTTCCATTTATCACTAATAGCTCGAATGAGTGATAGGCACCTCTCCCTCCCAACTCCAAAAGCATGGATCTACTTCTTGGTCAAAATCTAGAGTATATTAGATACAGTCGAGTATATTTGAGTAGGTTAGAGTGGAGTAGAGTATAGCTCCATATTCAATTATATTCTTTGTGTGGGTGTGGTGTGGTTATATTCTTAGTGTGGGTGTGGTGTGGTGTGGTGTAGTGTTGAGTAGTCAATAAATCTTAATCCTAAACATCACATTTGAGCCAAGTAATCTAATCTGAAAGAGGTCCTAAGTTTATTAAATAAATTTTTATGTTCTACCTTGTCATCTTACAAGTTCATTGTTGGTTCATCAAGGTCTTCTTGAATTTCATCTTTCCAAGTTACATGATAATTTATTAGACAAAATTCACTTTTCAAATAAAACATCTTTTCAAAGTGTTCGATGGTTCATCGGATCATTTTTAAGTTTTCGCTTTAGAATTTTTCAAAATAATCTGACAGTTATTTGTGTTATTTTCAAAAAAATTATCGTGCATCTTTTTAAAGTGCCTAGTGGTTCATCGAACCAATTTCAAAGCTCATCTTGAAAGTGCTTGATAATTCATTGGGTCATTTTTTAACATCAATTTTTGAAATGGTCCAATCATTCATCAAGGAAATTTTCAACATGTGTTATCTTTTTTTGAAAACCTCTGATGATTCATTGGGCCACTCTCATACATTTGAATGTAAAAATTTTAAAATGTCCCAATGGTTCATTGAGCCACTTTTGAATTTTCATTACAAGAATCTTTCGAAGAGTCCTAATAGTTCATTAGGGAATTTTCAAAGTTTGAACAAAATGTATTTGAACCTTGCGATGGTATATTATATCTCTTTTATGTAAAAATAAACATATGTGCATTATTAATAATATGTGCATGTTATTAATGTGTGCACCTTATTAATGTGTGCACCTTCTTACATATGTGCATTATTATATCTCTTTTTTCTCTACGTATTAGATGAGTTGGTTTTTTTGGTTCTAGATTTGAATTGAAAAACCTGATGGTTCAAGTTGTTGATTAATTGGGTTGTTTTTCATTGATGTCAACCCTTGAATAAAGTCCGGTAGCAAATTTCGGTAGAACAAAGGTTTGGGTAATGGACCCAAGTTTGTTTGATGAATAATGGTATGAGTTTTGATATATTTGTAGGAAATAATATTCTAGATGAATAGTACATGTCATTCTATTTCCAGTGGTATGTGGAACATCGCATAACTCCTCACGGATAGAGAGTTATGGCCATGTGAAGTTGGAGAACCCTCATAAGTCATCTAGAAGCCCCAAAAGGTCAAAGTAGTCAAAGTGGTTGCAAAGAAGAAATTATTTAAATAATAAAGTGAAGTGATCAGTGTACTATAAGTCAAAGTGGATGCAAAAGAAATTATTTAAATAATAAATTTAATGGAGAAATTACAATGTGGACAAGTGGTTAGAAGTGGGTTAGCCCTAAAATAAGGAAAGTGGGTTAAGATGGTTAGAAGGTAATTTAAATAATAAAGTGAATTGATGAGTGTACTATACATCAAATTGGATACAAAAGAAATTATTTAAATAATAAATTTAATGGAGAAATTACTAAGTGGACAAGTGGTTAGAAGTGGGTTAGCCCTAAAATAAGGAAAGTGGGTTAAGATGGTTAGACCGTAACCCCTTGAGGAAGCTACATGAAAGTATAAATAAGAGGCAAGGGTCTCTCATTTTTAATCACACTTGAGCATATTGAATATCTACAAGTGACTAAGGTAACCAAAGGATATATAAGCCGAATTTGAGAGAGAAGGTGAAGTAAAGAAGGCCAAAATTCAAGGGAGGATAAATTCTTTTGATGATGTTTTCTAAGGTATGTTATTTACAGGCCATCTCACCATTTTCACAATAAATTTTATTATAGAATAATTTAGACCATGAAATTGGGAGGCCATTGAGGAAATATATACAAGTAGCTTTGATAAAAATTTATGTTTGTGGGTCGTTTTATTTTTGGAGTTACACTTCGTGGAAAATAGGGTTTGTGGCTAGTCCTCAAACTAGTATGAAACATGTGTTTCAGGTAAATTAAATTCTTCATAACAGATCCAAATTTAGTAAGACCAAATGTATTGGTTAGAGTTCTGCAGTATTTTGTGTAACATATTCATATCCATACAACAAATATTACTTGTGGGGCACACTCTACAATTTCTCTCTCTAGAATAAGCCAAAATTCAACAAGGTATGTCATTTTTTCTATAACTCATTTTTTGAGAGGTTCCAAGTAGTGAAACCTGGAGGAATTGCATAAAAGACACTGAAGAACATTGTGTATTATTTTTAGATCTTTATTCATTACATGTACATAGTTATGATTATTGCAAGTTAGGGTTGTTGACTAATCCAAAACTAGTCATGTGAGACTAAAGTAAAATTTGATGAAAATACTAGTCTCTTGTTAAGGAAGGTTTGCAGGTATGTGATCATATACACCACGTGTGTTATAGAGTTACAAATCAGATTTGGATGATGAAATTGATGAGGGCTTGTGGTTGAGGGATGTTACAAATAGAGGTTGTATAACAATGAGGTTGTGGCACATGGTTTGGTGTAATAGCTTATGGTATTTGGTTATGGATAGTGTGATGTATTTTTAGATAACTTTTGATGGTTATATTAGTATATGTATTTGGTATATGGCTGAGGTACATGTTGGGTACATGGTTGAGACAAGTAGTTGATGAGTTGACACATACATGAGGTGTATAGTTGATGATGTCGGTACATCTTGATGAGTCATAGTTTATGTGTATTTGATACATGATTGGTACATATTTGGTGCATGTTTGATGCACTCGTTGATGGTATAGTTTGAGGTACAGGTTGGTGTATGGTTGATGCACTTGTTTATAGTACAGTTTGATTACAGATTGTTTGGACAAGTAATTGTGACAGGTTATTTGTACAGGTTTGGTGCATGGTTGATGCATTTGTTTATGGTAGAGGTTGAGGTACAAGTTGATGTATGGTACATGTTGGCACAAGTTATTGGTATAGGTTGGTACAGGTTGATTGGTACAGGTTTACAGCAGTATATCTCATAGTGATAGTCTGACACTGGTTCCATCATTCTACTTCTACATCAGGGCGGTTGGACAGGGAAATTTCAGGTGGTTGTAGCCACCTTCTGATTGTATCCAGAGAACATAGGGGGTTTTATCCTCCTTCTCGTTGTAGCTAGAGAATTGGGCAGTTGGATCTTCCCTCAGGTTGTAACCTAAGAAACTAGGGGGTTGTATCATCCTTATGGTTGTAGCCAGAGAATTGAGGAGTTGGAGTTTCCTCCAAGTTGTAGCCTAAGAAACTAGGGGGTTGGAGCCTCCTTTGAGTTGCAGTTGGAAAAAAAAGAAATTTGGTGCTTCCAATGAATGTAATTCTTAAATACATATAATAAAAAACATTATGTGGTTTTCTCTTGCTTTTGGTTTCCACGTAAAAACATTGGTGTATTGTGTATGTGTATGATTGTTCATTGTTTATTTACTCTGCAATTATTGGATGATAATGCCACATTGATATAAAACTTTCATTATATGGTTAAAAATGATTAAATTTCTCTATTACTGATTCACCCCACCCCGCCCCCCTCTCTCAGTAATCCAACACAGGCTGCATAAACAAAAACACATTCATTTTCCAAACTCTATGTTGGTTTTAGTTTAGGATTGACAAACCTAGTGGTTGAGGATGCATAAACAAAAACACATTCATTTTTCTAGCACCTTATTCTTATTTTCATTTTCAACCAAGTTTTTAAATATGGTTCACTTATTTGTAGCTAATGAAACTATGCATACTTATAGATATTTGTATGCAAATTCTAAATATATACATTTTTAAAGGAAAAAATATAATTTTCTATTTTTTATTGATTTTTATTTGTACATATATCATGATTCTAAAATACATATATGTCTTTTATTTCTAGCATAAGTTTTCATTTACTTGCCATATTGAAAAACAATTATATGGTACATAAGTACTAAGACCTACACACTTAAAAAACAGTAATCATAATAATTGATTTTAAGTTAAGACGCTAGAACCTCATCTATTTAACCTTGTTATTTCAAGGCTTCACTAATTTTTAAAATATATAAAATCAATATTAAAAAAATATGAAAAACTAGTGGCAAAAAAAACTAATTGTTTTCTACAACTATACAAATTTCTTCCAATAAATTCAATCATTTAGATACTAAAATAATGTCTTAACTAAAAATATCCATTATATCTTTGAGGAAAAGTAACTTACCATTGTTAGAAAAACATGAATGTTTCTAAATTATACAAATTTTCATTAATATAATTTATATATTTTAGAAGATAATTCAATTTCTTACATTTCATCTTTTTACACCATATTCTAATAAATTGTGCATGTACCTCTAAAAACTTTCGTATTTTCATTACAATTAATGTGTCATGATAGGGAAGCATTAATTTGCATCAACTCCCATTGAAAATACTTGCAAACAAATGATAAAGTGTTTGGGGGGAAATAGATGAGATATTTATTATCGTGAATGAAAAAACCTATATAACAACATGAGAATTTCACCTTGAGGAGTGTCAAAGGTAACCTTCAATCCTCTCTCTTTGCAAGTTTTCTTCCTCAATTTGAACTCTCTTTGATTCATGGGTAATCCCAACAAAATAACATCCTATGAAATGGAAATATTAAAGAGGAAATTTGGAAACCTAACAATATGGAGACTTAAGGGAAGGATTGGTCCACGTCATCAATTCAATCCTTGAAAAACTTTGGTAGCATAACACTAGTGAAATTTATCTTGTGAAAATGGAGGATGGAGGCCTTTATTGATAGATAAATTAGAGATTGCTTGGAAATGTAACATCCCTTCTATAATCCCCAGTTTAATTAATTTTTAATGTAGATATAATGTATGTTTGTGGCCAAGCAATGTATATGTGAATTGTATTTCTGAATTTTAATAAATAAAATGTGATGTGAGATGTTGGCGGACATGGATAGAGATGGGGGTTGATTAATCCACAAGAGAGGGGAATGTCTAGGGGTGTCTAAGAGGGGTTCATGGGGGAATTACCCATGCCTATTAATTCAACTCACATTCTTTAATTTTATTATCTTTAAATATTAAACTTCTAATTTTTATTTGAGTATAGAAGAACCCAATCATTGAATGCATGTAAGAGGGTGGCTATGAAGAGTCACATCCCATAGTTATTGGAAGCATGGGACTAAGTGAAATCAACTTGGGAAATTGTGTAAGTCAAACAAGTAAGTCATGTTTTTTATGAACAACAAAAAGAGATAAGGAAAGAAGAGCATTGGAGTTGGAGCAACCATGGAGGTAGAATTATGGAGCGCATTTAGAGAACAATACTAAAGATCCAGGTTGTTAGGAATGAAGAGTGAAATATTATGTGAGTTGCACTGTAACAACAAGTGATTGTTATTGTTTTCCTCGTAGTTTTCTTATTAGTGAGCTCCCTTGAGTTCCCCAGTAGTGAGATTCATGGTTACATGTGTCGTAAAGACCCTGATAAATGAATGGGATGCCCGATGGACTAAGAGCAATGATAGGGAACAATCCTTGGGATGGACAGGTCGAGAGGAAGAGGGCTGGTGAAAATTCAGGATAGTTGTAGGAGAATACCAGTGGGATGTGGGATTCTCTAAGTTATGAGTGGAGAGTGAGAGACCACCCTATTTTGTGGATTGCTATCGTGAGCTCGGGGCTGACTTGCTGATGAGATTTGGAACAACAATTCTATGGTTGTGTGGAACATCTTCTCCAAATAGTTCATTCACAACTGGTTTGAAAGATAAGTGTTTTAGCTTGTTTCTATGTGGCATTATGAGTTTAATTGATGTGTATTAATTTTGTGTTTGAAAACGATTTACATGTTGTTTTATTGGAGTTATTAGCTTCATTCTATGTTTATGTTAGAATGTTGCAGATGCATCTAGTTATGTGATGTCTCGTTCTCAAGATTAGGCTAACAGGGAGTGAATTAGTAGTCTATTTGTTCCCATAGACTATATTTAGGAACAAACATGAAACAAGAGGATAAATAAGGGTGAGTAAGTGGCTAAACAATGAATTAAGACAAAAAGCATAGGAAAAGTCACTTAAGCTAAAGTCAACGAAGAAATAGAAGAAAAAGGTGTTGAGGGGGAGACTTAATTAATTAATAACTCACCTTAGGAGGAAAAGTTCCTAGCTTAAGTGATGTCAATGGAGAATTAAATAGGGAAAGCTATAAAAGGAGGAATTCAACCTAATTCCTGATTATGTTATGATTTGATGTTGAGAACAGTTTCCAGAGGAGGAAATCGACATGTTTGATGTTTTGTGGATTTCTAGAGGAAACCACCACATAGATTGGTTTCGATGTTGGAAGACTCACTTTATCCTATCGAAGATACCATCCAGGTATTTCACCATGCTAGTTCAGGAGTATTCATATCTATTGCATAGATTGCGCAGTGTAGCCAGGAGGGTGCAAGGGTTATAGAGGGTTTTGTGTAGTTTCATGAGATCGGGGATTATCTCACTTATTCCTTCCAACCTAATTGAGTATCATCCAGGGCACTTATTTTGATCCACAAGTCATCAGATTCTGACGATGGAATCTACCAGGGTGCAGCAGATAGCTAGGAAGAGAGCATCTCTTGAGGAGGGACGTTTGGGGTTCTAGGAGGTTTTCCAAATAAGATAAGAGGAAACCATTTCCACCCAATATAGAGGAGGCCAGGGAACACATTTTCAGACAATTATCATTGGATTTTGTCGGTGGAATCACTAGGGCACACTCACATAGCCTAGGAGGTGTGTAAACCCCCACAAGATGTTATCTAGAGTTTCAGGGGTCATATATTTTGTCCAACAGTCATCAGGAGGTTCCTAAGGACTAGGGAACTCATTTTGGGACATTTTCCAGGAAGATTTGTCTAGTATAGCCACCAGAGAAAGTTATCCATCATTTGCAGTAGTTGTCGTGAGTTTCTGGAACTACATTTTGGTGATCTAT
This sequence comes from Picea mariana, assembly GCA_032191745.1. Taxonomy (NCBI): domain Eukaryota; kingdom Viridiplantae; phylum Streptophyta; class Pinopsida; order Pinales; family Pinaceae; genus Picea; species Picea mariana. The sequence goes on along the minus strand of JASDQU010189235.1, from coordinate 11,979 downwards.
CTGTGCTTGTACATATCTATCCATATCTTTTGTTAAGGGGTATTTTGTATTAGTCGCATTATATTCGAGTGACGATCCATGAGATATAGCTGATGATTATTTCTCTGCTTTTCGCATTTCAATTGTATTTCATACTTTTTCCATATAATACATGCTATTGAGATTGTGTTGGTTCATTACTTTGCATGCTTCATATATATGTCTAAACCTTATTCATATGAAACACACATGAGAAAATCACCAATCATGTTAAAAAATTAACTAAAATGCATCCATAAACCCCGAGAGTATTAGATCCGAGAGACAGAACCTGAGTTCAATAGTAGATATCCAGATCCTCTGGATTTGGGATATTTCATTGGTATCAGAGCCTTCTTCTTGCTATCCTGTGAAGAAGTGTTTCTCAATACCACATGATTCCGGGAACATGATGAATACCAAGAGGGCTGAGGACATATTAGGGATGAGTACATTCAATGTCACAGAGGACATAGTAGAGATAGAAGATACAGGAACAGAAGGGACTACACTCCCTTCCACACTCAATCAGATACAGAGCCAGATTTAGAGGAGAGAGATCACATCAGTTCTAACACAGAGGCAGAGATAGAGAGGACTATGGGTGACAGGGGTGAGACAATAGAGGGTAGGGGAAAGGCCTCGAGACACATTTTGATAGTACGTAGGCCATATTTAATGACTTAGAAAGAGGATAGAGGGACATGATGAACGCCATCTCACAGATGGCCACCAACACACAGATGATCCAGCATAGTGTGAGCACCATTGGTGCCAATGCTTCAGGAGGAGTGAGTGGATCAGGAGGTCACCAGAGAGGTGGGGCCAACAGCTCCAGTGGATATTAGGGTGGTACGAGAGGTCATCCCTCGCCTATCTGTGCCTATACATCATCTCGGAGAATTCCCCGACTGTTATATCCACAGTTACAGGGGGGTCAGTCGAAGCAAGTAGGAGGACAGCCATGTCAGGGACAGAAAGTGTAACAGGACCCATTCGGAGATTACAGGAGATATTGTTTGGAACTAGGACCAGAGTTCCATGTAGACATGATTTTTCTAGACTATTGTTCGATCAGGTATCAGAACAGACCCCGGGAGGCACAGAGGGGCAATGCGTAAACTAAAAACATGGATTTCATCAAGAAAGTTGGAAATTTGAACATTTCTACTTTCGATGAGTCATCACGATTCCTAGCTCAGGCATGGGTACAGAAGCTTGACACATATTTCAAGATTAGCCCAATGACATAGCCAGAAGCTATCAGCTTCACCAATTTGCACTTGGATGGGGAGGCCCATGAGTGTTGGTACCATGGGTTTGTGACCTTGGATCACAACCACATTACTTCATGCTTGGAGTTCACCGAGAGGTTGATGGAGAGGTTTTATAGGAGAGATCTAGAGATCCATTTTAGAGATCTTACACAGTTGATACAAACATGCTCAGTTGAGGCCTTCATCACAAATTTCCAGTGGAAGGCACTGGCCATATCAGATATATCAGAGCACAGGTTGGTGATGTTTTTCACCGAGGCATTGATGGATCCAATGAAGGGTTGGTTTAAATATTTTAATCCCCACACCCTACAAGAGTCCATTGTGCGCACGAGAGACATGGGGGACTCAGCACTGAAACCCCAAAAAATTACCAAACCCTTTGTACCACAGAGAGACAGGGATCAGAAAAAACATCAAATGGAATGGAAAGTTAATCCCAAGTTGTATGATGACACCAGACGGGAGTTGATGAGGAAGAATATTTTCTTCTCTTGTAGAGATCTTTGGGTCCCAGGGCATAGATGCATGGGAAAGGGACATATCCACTACATTGAGGTGGAATCAGGTCATGAGGAGGATGATGAGGACATTGGGGCACAGGAAGACATTTATTCAGAGGATAAGACTACACATGAGCTAGAGTGGAAACGGAAGAAAACTCAGATACAGATAGAGGCACAACCCAAGGAGGAGACAAAACCTTGTAGAGAGGTGAAATGGGGAACCATAGAAACCCTTTTCGGAGTACCCTGGTACAACACTCTTAGGCTCAAGGGTCTTGTACATGGACAATGCATGAAAACTCAAGTTGATGGTGGGGCCACCCACAATTTCATATATGTGTCCTTAGTATCTAGGAGGGGGTTATGCACTAATGAGTTTCATGGATTCCACATGGAAGTGGCCAATGGATACACAATGATATGTTTGGACATGTTTCCATACCTAGAATTCAAGCTAGGAAGCTACACCCTGATGGATACCTTTTTATGTAGTTGACCTATTAGATACAGATGCAGTGTTGGGGGTACAATTTGTATATTCATTGGGGGAGATTGGGTTCGACTATCAGGCGTTGACCATGAGCTTCAAATACACAAGTGGATCGAGAGTGGTATTGAGAGGTATGTCTATAGGAGCACCCCAAGAAGTATCAGTGAAGAGGATGGAGAGGATATTTCGTCACGATGATGTAGCTTATGAAGTAGAGTGTTTGATCACCACCCAAAAGGATTTAGAGGGTAGAAAGCATTACCATCCACATATCAGGAAGCTTCTGAGTCAGTATGATCCAATGTTTGGTCCGATACCACTAGGGAGACCACCAGAAAGGGGATTGGAGCATATGATTGAGTTGGAGGTAGGGGCCACACCAGTGATCATCGTGCCCTATAGGCACCCCAAGAGATTCAAGGATGATATTGAGAAAGCAATCAAAGAATTGCTTGCAATGGGGATGATCCGAAAAGATCTTTTAAACGACAATGGTTGAGTTATTTTTCATGTGTTTATTTACCATTTAGGAAACTAATGAAAGAGGAAGAATGAAAGAGGAAACATAGAAGCCATAAGATAATATATATATCTGAACATAAGCATGAAGAACAACAAACCATAAAACACCAAAATGATAACGGAGTTCGGCAATCTCGCCTATGTCTCTGGGACTTTGTCTTAGTGGGTGAGGCGTTCTTAGTTTTTTCAAAGATTTAAATGTAAATCATGAAAGTGCCAATGGATTAAAACAATGACCTATCTGTTTTATTCTAGATCTCAAGAACCCATCAAAACTGACAGCACTGAAAATGGATGAACAAAGCTCCCAGAAATGGCCCACAAAAGTGTGCTCCTCAATAGCTTCCCTGCATAAAAATGGATTTTCCTCAACAATTCAACATCATTTTCCTATTATGAATCTCCTCCCATGGCTCCAAGAGCCTCTGGCTTATATAGTCCTGAATTTCGTAACCATCACCCAACTTCCCCCCAAGATCTGGCCTCAAAAAGGGCCCAAGATCCCCGAAAAATGGACTAAATCTCCCAATATCAAGCTTAACTCCATTTAAAAATGACATAATTAAGTTAAATAACCCACAATTGAGAAATATCATGGTGCAACACCCTTTATTAAGGCTCTTGGTCACCTGTGCACATCCAAGTGTCCAAGGGAGAGACTCGGCGCAACCCCTCCTGGATTCCATCTCCTGGTTACATGTCTAGGCCATATGGCCATGGGCTACATCCTCCATGTGCCAATACCATTAGGCCCCTCATTTTCCATCTCCAGGTCACGCCCTTGGGCAACAGGATATCCCTATCGACCAATACTAACCCTCATCCATCTGCGCTAAGCACCAAAGGAACTAGGCAGAGCCTAGACACATGGTATGGTCCGCGCTTTTGGAGGAACCGGGAGCTAACCACTTAACAATCCGTGCTATATAGTAATGCATGGCCCGTGTCACATGTGAGTGGTCATATGGTAAACGTCGGGGGTTGGGGCTAGGCCCCATCCCTTTATCCACCCGAAATTTCAATGGTTCAACCTTAAATAATACTTGTAGCCCATAGTAATCAAGGACCACCATGGGTGGGCTGGCTAGCCCGGCCCTACCAAGTCGCTCCGACCAGGACCATATCTCATGGGTTCGAATCCCATTGAACAATATACTTTTACCAAACACTGCGACCAATGAATGGGTGCCACATGGCACCATGCTATTTGCTAAGAATATGCCACGTGTCATAACCGGATTCTACCACCTATCTAGCAATGTGTCTTCCATGTCATCATCCAATGTACCTTCCTCATAATCCATCTGCCATGTGTCGTATGACCCTGCCACTTCAGCTATACGAACATGCCACGTGCCACCCTTGCAGTGGTGATAGGTGTCACACTCCGATTGGTCCACCTATACCTACCCACATCAGTGCCAACATACCCTACCACATCATATGTACGGTCGTATGGCTTGTACATTTAGTTGCCACGTCAGCAGTGTATGGGCTGTACAGTCAACATTTTTTTTTACCTGTTTGGCCAAATGAACAGATCACGATATCTTTCTCATACGACGTTTGTTTGAGCCCATTCAAGTTGTGTTAGGTTCGTAACATTGAGGCCTACGCACATGTCCATTTTTAAGAGATTCTGAGCACTTTGATTTTTAGGCCTTTATGGACCCCATCTTGGCTCTGGGATCCAATTTTGGATTAGGGGCACATCAGGCCCAGCATGAGTCCTTTTTCTTCTTTAGTCATTCTAGTACTAAGGAAATATGGAGCATTGAGAATGTGCATTGATTACAGAGCTCTCAATAAGAAAACAATCAAGAACAAATATCCCATTATGCACATAGATGAGTTGATGGATGAGTTACATGGGGTAGTTTTCTTCACGAAGATTGACCTATGGTTAGGGTATTATCATATTAGCATTAGAGAGTAGGAAATAGAGAATACAACATTCATATGCCACTTTGGACATTTCGATTTCTTGTTCATGCCATTTGGGTTGACCAACTCACCAACCACTTTTGAGTCTTCCATGAATCACATCTTCAAGAGGTAGTTGAGGAAGTATGTTTTGGTATTCTTTGATGACATATTGATTTACAGCAGGATGTGGGATGAGCATCTAGAACATTTGGAGGAGGTCTTGGGCATTATGAAGGCACAGTAATTATATGCCAAGGAGTCCAAATGTGAGTTTGGGATGACAAAACTATTGTACTTGGGGAATATCATCAATGAGAAGGGAGTACAAGTTCATCAGGAGACGATCAGGGCCATTCTGGATTGGCCCAACACCTAAGAACCTCACGGAGTTGAAGGGATTCTTTGGGTTATGCAGTTACTACAGGAAATTTTTCATAGGCTTTTCACAGTTGAGAGCACTACTCACATATCTAACTAAGAAGAGTTCTTTTCATTGGACGGATGAGTCACAACAGACATTTGAGAAAATGAAAGAGGTTATGACTACATGCCCTATTCTAGCACTTCCATATTTCTCTCGACCATTTGTCTTAGAGTGCGATGCATCAGGGGTGGGTATTGGAGCATTTTTTATCCAGGGAGGCCATCTCATTGTGTTCGAGAGAAGGAATCTCAACAAGTCAGAGAGAATCTACTCGATTTACGATAAGGAAACATTGGAAATCATTCATGCCTTAACAAAATTCAGACAATATCTGGTGGGTAGCATATTTGTAGTGAATACTGATCACAATAGTCTCAATTATTTCTTGGATTAGAAAGACCTCAGTGAGAGATAGGATAAGTGGGTCTCGAAGATCCAAGCCTTTGACTTTGACATTGAGTATGTTAAAGGAAAAAGGAGTGTCATAGAAAATGCCTTGTCTAGGAGGCCAGAAGGGTGTTCGATGATGGATATTTGCACAAAATGGAAACCAAATTTGTTGTTGGAGTAATCCAAAAACAAATTTGCTTGTGAGGTATTGGATGGACAGGTGGTTGATGATAGATATCGAGTGCTAGAAGATGTAATATTATACAAGGACTGGATCTACTTGGTTCCAGAATCTACCTTGAAAGGGAAGATTATGAAGGTGTTTCACGATTCACCTATAGTTGGGCATCAAGGGTACTTCAATACTTACACGCAAGTCAGTGAGAGATTATTGTGGAAGGGTCTCAAGAATAATGTATTGAACCACATATGAGAGTGCACTACTTGTAGGAAAGATTCATAATGCAGGGTAGCAAGATTCATAACGCATTTCACGTTTCTTTCTTTAAAAAGGAAGTAGGACAATAGGTTATCATTTTAGAGAAGTTTCCAACCTTGGATGAGGAGGGTCAGTTGGAGCTAGTTCCGGAGGAGGTGCTCGAGAAGAGAGAGCACATATTGAGGAGAAGGCTCATTGGGGAGTGCTTGGTTAGATGGAGGGGACTTTGAGTGGAAGATGCCACATGGGAGGGAGAGCATATATTGCAGCACCCAGGATTGATGTTGCTTAAGGACAAGCGATCTCGGGAAGGGAGGATTTTGATGTCTCATTCCCAATATTAGGCCAGCAGGGAGTGACTTAGTAGTCAATTTGTTCCTGTAGACTATATTCAGGCACAAACAGGGAACACGAGGAGAAATAAGGGTGAATAAGTGGCTAAACAATGAATTAAGCCAAAAAGCATAGGAAAAGTCACTTAAGCTAAAGTCAATGGAGAAATAGAAGAAAAAGGTGTTGAGGGGGAGACTTAATTAATTAATCACTCACCTCAGGAGTAAAAGCGCCTAGATTAAGTGATGTCAATGGAGAATTAGATCGAGAAAGGTATAAAAAGAGGAGTTTGACCTAATTCTTGATTATGTTATGATTTGAAGTTGAGAATAGTTTCCAGAGGAGGAAATTGACCTCTTTGGTGTTTTGTGGATTTCTAGAGGAAACCACCACATAGATCGGTTTCAATGTTGGAAGACACATCATATCCTATTAAAGATACCATCCAGGTATATCACCATGCCAATTAAATATTATTCAGATCTATTGCAGAGATTGTGTAGTGCATCCAGGAGGGTGCAAGGGTTAGAGAGGGTTTTGTGTAGTTGCACGAGACCAGGGCTTATCTCACTGATTCCTTCTAACCTAGTTGAGGATCAGCCAAGGTGCATCGTTTGAGCTAGCAGTCATTAGATTGTGATGGTGAAATCTACTAGGGTGCATGAGACATCCAAGAAGTGTGCAGCTCTTGAGGAGGGGTGTTTGGGGTTCTAGGAGGTTTTCTGGATCATATCAGAGGAAACCCCTATGACCCATTACAAAGGAGGCCAGAGTGCACATTTCAAGACAATTATCAATGGATTACGTCGATGGAATCACTAGGGCACACTCACAAATCCTAGGAGGTGTGAAACCCTGTAAGGAATGACATCTTGAGCTACAGGGGTTAGATATTTTATCTAAAAGTCATCAAGAGATGCCTAGGGACTAGGGTGCTCAATTTGGGACAATTTCTAGGTGGATCTGTCGAGTATAGCCACCATTGGATCTGTCAAGTATAGCCATCAGGGTGAGTTATCCATCATTTGTAGTAGTTGTCGTGAGTTTCTGGAACTACATTTTGTCGATCTATTTGTTCTTGTACAGATCTATCCATATCTTTTGTTCATGGGTATTTTGTATTAGTCACATTGTATTCTAGTGGCACTCCATGATATCTAACTGATGATTATTTCTCTTCTTTTCGCATTTCAGTTGTATTTCCTGCTTTTTCCATATAATACATGTTATTGAGATTGTGTTGGTTCATTACTTCGCATTCTTCATATATATGTCCAAACCTTATTTGTATGACACACACATGCGAAAATCACCAAGAATATTAAACAATTAACTAAAATGCATCCAAAAAGCCCAAGATTATCAGATCCGAGAATCAGAACCCTACTTCAACAGTAGATATCCAGATCCTCCGGATTTGGAATATTTCAAGTTCATGGTATCAACAAATGGTTAAAACTGTATGTTTTCCTATAGTTGGTAAGCTAGAAGATTAGTTAGCATAATTTTTTAATTTTATGAGTATTTCCGCACGTAATTTACCTCATCTAGGATGGGGAAAGTTATAGGAAATCCTCTTTCCATGTGAATCCCTAGGAATGGACAATGACTCATCAATTCTATGGGTTACCTCAACTGGAATGGGTACCATCTGACCAATAGTTAGCATTAGGTGATTCTCTCATAAATGGGCTATAAAATTTTCTATAATCATGCTTGAATTAGGACCACACACTTTTTCAACTTTTTTTTTGTGTAAACATGCACATAATAAAGAGATAAGCATGTGACCCTGTATTAATCAAACTGGTTATTCTATGAGATTTACATCTAGTATTTCTTATAAAATTGGTCTTTCCTCTTATGTTTTTCACTACATAGCTAAGGTTCTTGAGGTCACATGCTATCTTTGTATTGATTTGGGATGTATTCAACAAAAGGCATGAAGTGTTACAAGAGGAAAAAAGTGGCACACTAACACCACTTAAGAAGACATATCTTCAACTTTAAGAGAATTGATTTGAACTCCTCACAAAAAAAATTCAAGTCGAAATAACATATCCACATGGAGGGTTCAAGAAAAGAATAGATGACAACCTATAATGATTTCCTTTATAATATTTTATATTACTTTCTTATAGTGGGAGGATCCACTAATAAATGAGTAGGCTAAAGTAAGGAAATTGTGAGAGGTGGGTATGCTACCGAACATAAATACATGGAACTACTTTGTAGTAATGATGTTTTGATCACAAGTAATTGATGGACTTGTGAGAGTTGCGATGAAATCAATGAATATTGTTTATAGATTAAAATCTTGTTGTCATCATGAGGACATATGGTACTTGTTTTGTATATTAAATTTCATTTAATTTTTTATTTTAGAAACATCTAGGGGTGACATGTGTGGAGGGAATAATTTATGATCTCAAAGGGAAAATGGAAATAGATTTTTCTTAGAACTTGGAATTTGCCATTAAAAATGAGGCAGAGGCAATGGTTTCCTATTGAGGATTGCAAAGGCTCAAAGGATAAGAGGTGAGAAAAGAAATAGTAACTGTTGAATCATTAGTGATAATCAAGTCCCTTAGACATCAATCTACTCCTAAGAACATATCTCTCTCTCATCTTTCCCACCATATTCTTATATTATTTAATGAATTTGAAGAAATTAAGTTTTTCCATGTGTTGTGAGCCCACAATCAGGAACATTTGACCAACATTGGAATGGACATGAATGAAGTTTATATAAAAATAAAAGGAGGTATCATATCATTCATGGATATCCCATAGTATTCTTATACCTTACAATCATTATGGGCTTTCATTTTGGGTGTCTTATCACAAAGAATTCTTGAGATGGAAATTTAAGGTTCTTAACTCCTCCCAAATTCCAATGCTCTCTCTCAACATTGTGTAATTTAATAACGAGTACTATGGATCAACCTGTCATGCATGTGGTTTCTTGGCTTTGGATATTTGGTTTGTACATGTAAAACCTTCTTCCCTCTTCACTATAACCCTCTACTGTGATGGTGTGAGCATGGGAGTAAGCCTCTAGAGTACCAATAATAAATTGGTGATGGTTCACTTTAGGTCTTTGGAGGACATATCTATTGGAATTTCAGGAAAAAGCATGGCATGTAATTCATTTATTTTCTAGCTAGTAATGGCACATATTGGAGGATCTAGGTGTGTGATGTGTGAGATAGCTGAGATTCGATGTAGTATTAAAAGGTGTGAGCATGGGATGGAAAAAGTATAATTACTCATGTTGTCATCTCATTTGCAATGACATCATTAGCATGAGAAATAGAAGGGGAAACTCATAGTCAATCTCGAGGAGCAAGGTCATTTCTCCATTGAGACTGTTATCACACTTAGAGTGCCACAAGACCTAGAGTAGGAAATGTCAGTTTCATGCAAATTCAACGAAGCATGTTTCTAGAACTTGGGTTGAAATTGGATTCAATGATATCATTGGTGGCTCGAAGTTATGGGTTTCTCGATTTTCCAAAGGAGGTAATCCAATCTCCTCCTTTTCCAAAATCTTTTCGAAGTCATGGTTCAAGGGATGAGAGTCTAAATGGCCAATGTGGTCCAAAGCTATGAGCAAATGGAGGTGTTTCTTGCTCGAGGATCAATTTTCCAATGACACAAGTCATGATGAATCCAAGAAAGATACTTAGGTGCCAAAAGTTGCCTTTCATGGCATGCAATTTAATTTTTGTTGTTTCATGTAATGTTTTGTTGAGTTAGGTTTCTTTTAGGTTAGTTTTTTTAGGAATATATCTAACATACTTATCAATGAAGAGTTTGGTTAGATATATTTCACATACTTATCACTAACGAGTTTGGATATATTTATATGAACATACTTGTCACTAAAGAGTTTAGTTAGGTGGTAGTTAGATCCTATGGAATAAGATAAATGATTTTTCCTCATAAATTGTTGTCCTCGTGAGTTTGGATAGATATATATGAACATACTTATCACTAAAGAGTTTAGTTAGGTGGTAGTTAGATCTTATGGAATAATATCAATGATTTTTTTAGTGAATTGTTGTCCTCCCATTTTGTTTTGCATTACAATGTTATACAATCATGACACGTTTTTTTCTAATATAAAACTAAATGTTATTTTCAAAAATGAAAATAGAAAAACATCCACCATCACAAACTATATTAACATCACTTATCTAATGAAAGTTTTCAACTCACTTTTACAAAATATTTAAAAAAATTAATAACATATTTTCTTAGTCCAATTTTTTTTTTTTTTTTTATCTCATCTCTTTTCTTTATTTTTATCTCACTTTTTAAGAAAAGCTACTCATGCAGCCAGCCATCTGCAACCCTCAGCCCTCATATGAGGGGTTTAAAAAACGATTCATGTAGCACTGTGCAGCTCTATGCATTCAAAAACTTCCCAAAAAATAAAATGTCACACAAAGTCAACACCTCTCTAATCATCTTTTTAAATGCTTAGGAGTAGCCGTTTTGAGCCTTTTTCAAGTACAGTGAAAAGTAACGTCTAGAAGTCATGGTCTTCTCAGTAATTCAAAAAACTATTCATATTGCCCTGTGCAGCACTCGTGGTTTTTCAAAAATACTTAAAATGTCGCACAAAGTAAACACGTCTCTCTAGGACTTAGCCGTTGTCAGCCTCTTTGAAAATAGTAAAACGTCAGTCATTTAAAGCGTATAAAAAATGGTATTGAAATGATAAAAAAAGTTGATTTTAAGTCGCACCAAATAATTTTAGTGTCAATCTATCGTTTATAGTGTCAGGCATCTTGTCTAAATAATCGTTAATTTCCATCTTCCATTTTGGAAGGAAAAAATAATATAATAGTACATGTTGTAAATTGCCTCACATTATTTGTCGGGAGAATCTATCGTTTAATGCGTCGGCTTTTTTATGCGAATAGTTGTTATTTTTCATGTCAATTTATCGATTACTACTTGGGAGTTTGGAATTGCTCTGTTCACGATAGATTTTCCGACAAATAATTTGACGCAATAATTGTTTGTTTGGAGTATTTTTGAAAAATTGTTTGTTTTTCTTGTAGTAAGCAATAAATACCAGATTTTAGCAACGGTCCTAATTGTGGAAATGTAAAAGTCAATTTATGAGATTATAGCTTGGAGTATGGGATTGATTAATAGGATAGTTTGTTGGAAAGCTTTACTTGAAGAGCTCCAAAAATGTTTCCTAAAATCACATGACATTCATCCAAATAGTCATCTCAATGGCCCAAATGGTCTAGATGGTAATTTGGGTCTATAATGGCCCAAAAAACAACAATAACTATAATTAAATTTTCTGAATTATAAAAGCTTACACATAATACCACATGATATATTATGCATATGACAACCAACTATTATTCTAGGTATATCAAAATATGATATTGATGCATAGGGACCTATCTTCAACCACTAACAAAAATACCCAAACCAACCCACAAACTCAAACAAGAGAGCACAATAGACTCATGTTCACTTGAGACAACAACTCTAAGCACAATAAATTGTGCACACACAATAATCAAAACATCACATAAGAAATTAAATTTTCTTCATAAAAGTGGTTCATAGGCTTTTTATATTAACTTTAGAAATTTTATGAAAATACATCACATGCCACTATC
>JASDQU010189234.1:2680-15197 GCA_032191745.1 Picea mariana | reverse complement strand
ACCTGAGGATACGTCGACCGTCGGTTCATCATTGGATTTAGACGATGTCTCATCGGAGCTTCCCTCAACGCCAATGGATTCATAGGTCCCTCCTCTCAAGAAGGAATACTCCCTCAAATCACCCAATAAAGGGAAGGTCAAATCTTCCTCTTATGGGGGTTTGGCCTTCGATCTGGTGTATCCTAATCTGGTTGGTGTAAGTCACATCTTCTAAAATCTCATCAATGTGCAATAATGGACATCTGTAAAGGAAAACAAGCCACTATTTATGGGGCCCTTAGAGTGGGGAAACCCCTTTCCAAACCATCATGATGATGATCTTATCCTTCAACACGTGAAGGGTTCGAGGTGCCTAGAAAAAAATATCCCTCAAAAGGCTCATTCAGAGCCATAAACTTGACTTGTTGTTAATCTAGGAAACCATGTGTGATGGTTTGAAAGCAAGGGAGGTTTTTGAACATTGAATTAAAGGTTTGTATTTTTGTGCAGTCGACGCATTGGGGCAGTCTAAAGGGTTATTAACTAGATGGAGTCTAGCATGCAAATCCCTTTCTTCCTCTTCGGTTTTATCAACAATCGTAACCAAATTGGAGGTCAAGGAAGTGGGGTTACACCTCAATGAGGTAAATGTTTATGGTCCCTATTCCAAGAGAATCTGATTTTGGGAAAATCTGGTTGATTCAAGACTATTAAGTGATCTGACTATAATGGTTGGAGGGGACTTCAATATTATGCTCTCCCTAAGGGGAGTTTCAGGGGAAAACCCCCGTCAGGACCAACAAGGTAGGTTATTTGCCTCTTTCTTTGAAAAGATACACCTAGTTGACCTGAAGCCCATTAAGTTGGTGCCAACTTGGAGAAAATTTTGTATCAACGAGGAGGTAGTAGCCAAAATATTTGACATGTTTCTAGTTTCAAAGACTCTGTTGGGTGCTTCTTTTCATTGGAAGTCTAGTGTATTCGAAGGTGGCTTGTCAGACCATAGACCCATCCTTCTCTTGTTATCCTCGAGGGAGAAATCGCCTCCGTCACCACTCAAATTTAACTCGGTTTGGTTAGTAGAGGATGATTATCATTCATTGGTATCAGACAATTGGGTTTATCTTTATTCCTTTCCTAACTCTACCTTCATGTCTCAATTTGCGGCCAATATATCTTGAATCAAGAAGATTACCAAGCATTGGCTCAAATTATATTCTGAAAGATCCAAGAAAAAACTAAGAGAAATTGAGGAGACTATATCTCAGCTCTATGGTGATATGGACGAGGGTTCTTTGAGTGCATCTCAATTACAAAAGTTAAGGGAGGCCAAAGATGTGTGTCATGATATTTTGGCTAAGGATAAACAAACATGGATACTTAAGAGGAGAGATTTGTGGCTGAAAGTAGGTGATAACAAATCAAAATTGTTTCATCAAGATGCCAATTTTCGAAAAAACATAAACATTATCTAGGATATTCAAGTGGAGGATGGCTCTTTGGTTAGTTATTTCAAGGAAAAGGTGGAAGAGGGAGTCAAATTATTTCACTCCTTATTCATGGAGCTTAGAGGTTGTCCTATTCAGGAAATTCTTTAGGTCATTTCCAAATTATAACTGATCATCATAGAAGAAATGAATCATTCTTTAGCAAAGGTGGTCTCTGAGGTGGAAGTGATGGTGGCCCTAACATCCATGTAGAAAGTAAAGAGTCATTGGCATGATGGTTTTACTAGTAATGGGATTATATGTGCAATTTTATGAATTAATCAAAGATGATTTGTTAAAAGTAGTCAAAGAATCTCAAAAGTCTAGAAAAATCTTGGGATCCTTCAACTCTACTTTACCTCCCTGATCCTGAAGAAACAAGATGGTTACCTCGTTTGGAAACTTTAGGCATATCTCTTGCTGCAATGTTATTTATAATATTGTGCTGAAATTCTTTACAATACATTTAAAACCTATCCTCGGTGATATTATCTCTAAGGAACAGTTCAGGTTTTTACAGCATAGGAAAATCCATGTTGTTATGGTTGTTGTCGAGGAGGATATTCAGCCAGTTAAGAAAACAAAACAATAAGCATCCATCCTGAAGTTGGACTCGTCCAAAGATTATAATTGTGTAAGCTAGACCTTTCTCCGCCTTGTCCTTCTCAAGCCGGGGCTAGTCATTCCATGGTCAACTAGATTATGGGGTGCATCTAGTCTGTCTCATTCACAGTTCTCATCAACGTGACCCATTCAAGGTTCTTTATAGCTTTGTACGAGTTAAGACAAGATTTTCCACTCTCATCCTTCCTCTTTTTTATCATAGCAGAAGTCATCAAAAAAAATTTGTCGAAAGCCAGAAGAGATGGGGAATTCAAAGGGATAAACATTATAGAACATGGAAGTCTTTCTCATCTCCTATTTTTTGATGACATCCTTTGTTTTTATCAGGGATCGGAAAGGGATCTGTTGGTTTTAAAATATGTTCTCAATCTCTACTATAAAGCAACATGTATGGTTTTAAATATTGACAAATCTTGTATTTATTTTAACTCAATACCGGATCTTATTAAGATAGTTCTCAAGACTATTTTACCCTACTAAAAAAGAGATCTGGTATTGGACTTTAAATACTTGGGATTCTTTTTAAAACTAGACAACTATCATTTTGTCAATTGGCTTTGGCTGGTTAAAAAGGTGGAGAGTCATGTTTCATTCTGGGTTAACCGGTTGTTGTCAAGATGAGGAAGGCTAGTTTTGTTGAAGTTGGTTATTGAAAGTATTATGTTTTATTATACTTCTATAAAAGTGGTTCCAAAAGGTATTTTTATCCAATATTAGGTAATCAAACCTTCATTTTCTTTCGTCTAGCTCTAGACATGACTCAACTATCTTGCTAGTAAAATGGACTAAGGTGGCACTCCCTAAGGAGCTCGAGGGTTGTGGCTTTAAATATGTGTGTGTGTGTGTGTGTGTGTGTGTGTGTAGACTCTCATTGCAAGAAGTTTATGGAGATTCTCTTAGAGCACCTCCTTATGGGGTAGAATATTCAAGTCAAAATACCTCAACATGATTTCAGTAGAGGATTGGTTTAGATTGACTCAAAAATACTTCAAGGGGTCTATAGTGTGGAAGGGATTGGTCTCACCTTTCCCGTTTGTGGGCAATTGGATTGTGTGGAAAATTGGTGATGACATATTGATGCACATAGGAGAAGACCCCTGGTTGGGAGTAGGTAATGAATTCCATCTTTCGGCCCCCTCCTTCAACCTCTCCATTAAGAGACTATATTTTCTCTAGCTAGTGCACGAGCTCAAGTGCCCCAAGACCATGGGAGGGTAGGGTGGAAATCTGTGCACTCATTTGTATTAGATGAGGCCTTGGCGGGTGAATGGGATCATTATGTACAATGTTTGGTCTCCAACAACATCTCTCTATAGGATGGAGAGCATGATAAACTATGTTGGTTGAGGAACCTAAAAAGCAATGAGTACACAACCAAACTTGGTTACAACGAAATCATGGATATGCAATATTCTGGTGAGAAACAATGGTTGTGGTTGCCCCTCTAGAAACTTTACTCCT
Organism: Picea mariana; assembly: GCA_032191745.1. Lineage (NCBI taxonomy): Eukaryota > Viridiplantae > Streptophyta > Pinopsida > Pinales > Pinaceae > Picea > Picea mariana. The sequence goes on along the minus strand of JASDQU010189234.1, from coordinate 11,646 downwards.
CTGGAAAACAATATCACGTTGTGGTTGACCCTTAATAACAAACTGTTAACCTAGGAAGTGGGGATGAAAAGAGGATGGGTGGGCCCAAGCAAATGTGTTCATTGCAAAAACCATGAAGAATCCTCCTCTCACATCTTTATTGATTATGTGTATGCATCCCAGGTTCTCGGGATCGTTCAGTGTGAGCTCAAGACATTGACTTCATGGAATAAAATCAGTTTGGAGAACTGTTTAAAATATTGGTTGTTAGACAAGGCGATTCAACAGTTCGAAGGAATGACTAGCTTTTTAGTTTTGTAGTCTCTGGTGGGCCCACATTTTCATTAATTTCATGAACAAAGAAATCCCCCCTAAGGTAACTACATAAATCATTCTGAATCTAAGGAATTTATGAAATAATTGAAAATTAAAGATCCTAGGTTGCCTTCCACGCCAGAGATGGACTTTGAGATTCCTTGGGGAAGGGGCTTTCTAATGACATCCTCCAGTTTGTGGGGTCAGAGTTGTTCTTTATCTAAATCATAATCATTATATGCATGTTCGTTATGCACCAAGAAGGGGCACAAATAACAGGGCATAGTTTATTTATTTGCGAAACTTACTTGACGTAGCTTCAGAAAAAGGGTAAAGAAATTCCATATTTTGGGTGACTCCAAGCTAGTGATCAATTGGACACTGAAAAAAAAAGCAATGAAAAACGTAAGGCTTAAGCCTTTTCTTAGAGATATCTCAAGTGTCCTACAATATTTCAAATGGAATTCTTTCTTCCATATCTATCGTGAGCTAAATGAAAAACCATATGCGCTTTTCAAAGAGATTCTATCTCTTCCTATGGGATTTATGGGCTTCTAAGAATTCATGGATAATGAAGAGACATAATATATGGAGTTTCAATTCTAGTATTAGTTTTCTCCATTATATTGTGTAGAGGGATAGCATGTGACAATTATAGTATGGATGTTTATGCATTTTAAAATTTTATATCCAAAAGATGTAACAAGAGTCTATTTTTAGACTAGCCACTTTTTGTAGTGTTTTTTAGTGAAGGAACATAAATGAGATATATAACTATCTTTATTTACAAAATACAAGAACACGTATATTCACCACTTATTAATATAGAGTCTCTATATAAAACACATTAAAAAAACATATTTAAAAAAACATCTTCACAAAATTTTAAAAATAAGCCATTGGAAAATAGAAAAACTCTCTCCATTTTATTTTCAAGTTTATATATATATATATATATATATATAACTCTCCTCATCTTATTTTCAATTTTGTTTATATATGGGTGTGTTGTTTTTTAATGTGTTTTTATTTTATTTTGTAAGATTTGTTTTCATTTTATTATTGTTTTGTTTTTTTGTTTTTTTTTCTATCGCTATATATTTTTAAACAATTGTGCTTAATTTTTTTTCATTTTTTTTTTAATTTTAATTTTGTTTTTCTTTTAAAATTTTTAAGTTATTTTTTTTTTTTCTTAATTTTATTTTTTAAAATATATAAAAATTACACACATTTACTTCCCAAAAAACTACAAATATGTTGATTAAGCATAAAAACTTATGTGCGCGCGCGCGTGCACACACACATATATATAATGTTAAAAAATATTTTATTCTTATTTTTTTAAATGTTAATTTTTTAATTTTTTTTTTCTTTCTAATTATAACCATAAAAATGATTTATTTGAACTAACATAAAAAAAAAAAAAATTAAATGTATTTTTTTTTGCTAACATTTAAAAGTAATGTTATTTAACTATAGCTATATAATGTAATGAAATAAGGCTAAAAATGTATTTAAACAAAAACATTTTACATTGTATTTAAAATGTATGTGATCCTAAATTAGGTAATAATACATAATTAGATAAAAAATATAACTTAAAAAAATAATATATAATATTTTGATATTGTTAAAAATGAAAAATTTTAGGTTTTTATTTTTTAATATTATTTGTTTTTGGAAAATAAGAAAAAACACTATTGAAAAAAAGAAAACATTTTAAATAAAAATGAGAATAGTTGAAAAAACAACATTTCAAAAAATGTTGATACTTTATAGATAAGAAGATTCAAAATGTCACTAACCTCTCAATAAAAAAAGAATGTTATCAATAACATCACCTTTTAAAATAGGGATAAAAATAACCCCTAAATACGACCTCTAAAAAATACAACTTTAAAGAATTCTCATTAAATTGGTAACTATGTTATTCATACCTTCATTTTTAATCATCTTAGTTTTAATTTTTATGATTATTTCATAAAAACTTATTGTAAAAAAGAATTTATCCAAATTTCCAAAATTGATTTTAGTAAAAATCCTTTAAAAATAAAACACTATAAATAAACATTTTGTACCTCCATTTCTAATCATCAATCATCTTGGTTTTGGCCTTCATGACTTTTTCATGAAAATCCCATATAAAGAAAAAATTGTCCAAAATTTGAAATTCACCCAAGCCAAATCCACACCTTTTTTTTAACTTTTAGTGCATATACTTTCATGTTGTTAGTTAAAATAATTTAATTTTGAAATTCACCCAGCCAAATCCACACTTTTTCTAACTTTTATTGCATATACTTTGATGTTGTTCAAAAAAATAATTTATTACTTATATTCTAATAATCGTTATGTGTTTTGGGTGTCGTCATTTTATTTTCTTAAATTATAAATTATCAATCACATGCCCCTAAGCCTAGGCCTTTGTACCATTCATCGATTGTTTTATCCATATATGCAAAAAGAGGGGCGTTTTTTATCAGGAGGAAGTCACAGAATAATTCCAAACCAATAGTTATGAAACGTGTTGTACGAAGGTAGGTTATAGTTATGAAACGTGTTGTACGAAGGTAGGTTAATTTGGGACTTGGAAAGAATTCATTATGTGTTCCATCGTACAATATTTTGAAAAAAATTGGACAAGTGAATATTTCATTATCTAAAACACTCGATGGATTTAGCATGGTACAACCTGTTAGCACTCTGCAATTTGTCCAAGGTTGTGGGGGCAGTCACAGAGGTAACATCAAAACCGCTTCGAGTTAGGGATCTAGCTCTCCAAGACTCAGAGAGGGATCTCTCTGTCTAATATAGCTTTGTTTGAAGAGAATATTAGGCTAGTTATGCAGAAAATGGGTTTGTTTATGGATTTAGAGTTGGTTTGGTTAAGGCACAAAGGACCATTGGGCGACATGGAGTCAATGATAAAGACAATGAATGAATGAATAACTAAAACAAGATGTAACCAGGCAAGATAATCATGCAAGTGGATTCTTTGAACTTATAGGATGGGAAAGAAGAAAAGATTGAAATTCATTTAAAATGTAGAGCAGAGTACAGCTAAATTCTACACCTCAAACTTGGAGGAAAACATAAATATTGCATTGAGCCAGCACAGGGTGTCAAGAACAAATCATGTACATTACCTTCTCATAAACAATACAGAAAGAAAAGAGTATGAAGTAGGAAAAATCATGAGTTACATGAGAGAAACTTCACCACTTAAACACAACACAAGAATCTGGAAAGAGTGTCTTTGTATTAATTCATAAAGTCATTTGCAGACTACTGATCATATTTTCAAAACAAAGAACCATGTTTCTACATTATCTACCATCTGGTACCTCCAGGTCCAACCTCTTTACATTAAAATTCTCTGAATAAATAGGATCGATCTCCCAACCACTTGTGTCAGTCGGTTTTAACCGCCTCGGCCAAAAATAGCCACAAATCCCCAAAAATCCTGAACTGTCCGCCATGAAAGACGACCTAATTTTTGCAAAAAAGGTGTCTGAACAAACATCTGTTTCTCTTCAAATCTGACACCTGGAAAAAAACTGAAGGATTTTATTGTATATGGGCATGTGATGGACAAAAACCTCCTTCGGTTTCACCAAATTCACCTCCAGTTGGCCGTAACAGCTCCTGCAAGATCGAGACTGTAACAGAAAAACCGAAAATCCGAAAAAAGAGGCTGAAAGACAGCTTTGATTCTCCTTTTTCATGGCACCTGTGCACAAACTGAGAGAGGTTTTTGTTCTTGAGCCCGTGCTAAGCAAAAACCTCTCTTTGATTTTGAAAATCCGTCTTCATTTGCCCATAATACGTTTGAAAGAAGACGTACTGAAATAGGCAAAAATGGCGAAAAATGAGGAAAGTGGTTTTTTTTTGGGATGGGTGGTATTCCGGACCCCCTAAAGTGGTAAGCGGTTTTTTTTTTGGGGGGGGGTCCGCTGGCATGTGGGGGAGACACCTATCTGGGGGGTGGTTTTTAGAAACTACCATTCCGGACCCCCCCTCTTGTTAAGTTTCAGATAGTGAGGGGGGGTCCGGAATTTATTATAACCGTTGATTTGTTTTTTCTTTGTGGAAAGTGTACGTGGAGTTGGGGGGGTAGAACTTAGGATAGTGCTAGTTTGGTTTTTCATTTTCATTTTTTTACATTTGTTTTGTTTATTATATTTTATGTTTTTTTGTTTTTGTTTTAATAGTTTCGTTTATGTTTTTATTTAAATGTTTTTATATTGTTTTTTTTTATTGTTTTGTATTGGTTTTATTTAATGTTTAATGTGTTTTAGTATATGTATTTTTGTTTTAATATTGTTTTATTGAATGTTTGGTTTTGTATGTTTTTATTTTAATATTGTTTTATTTAATATTAATTAATAAAAATTAACCTAGTTACTAAACTAACTTAACTATTAATTAATTAATTATTAACTAGTTTAGCCTAGTTTAACTACACTAATTTTATTGTTAACTCTTATTTAATCTATTATTATTTTTACCCTAAGTTTGGTTTATGCATGGATGGGTGATGGGTGAGAGGTAGTCAACGGGGAAAAAGGACAAGGGAGTGAGGGCGCAACGTGAAGGAAGGATGCAGCAGGGTGATGGGGGAGCGAGCAAAATGAATGGAGGGGAGAAACAGGATCAACCGAGCCAGACTTCGTCATCACGAGAGAAAACACCAAATCAACAGTCGAAGAATCGAGTTACCTATGATTATAGGTCCCCAACATAGGCTCCACCTGGGGATTGCATCTCTTTCAGGAGGTGTCAAGAACCACTGAACTCTGAACATGCAGATCGATGCTTTATTCTTTGGGCCATGGAGTCACTGCAGCTACAATCTTTGAACTGGCTCAGATTTGACTGGACAGTGAACTAGATACTATCAAATGCAAACTCTGTTGGAAATCATACAATACTGAAAAGATGCTCAGATGACTGAGCTTATTCAAAACTGCTACCTACCCTACACTATTGACAATTTCATCGTTCTAAATGATACAATAATGCCAATGCATCCAATCAAGTAGTTGTTGATACCAGAGGATTGTTTGACTGCTCGTTAGCACAGTGAAAAGCGCAGCTTGACCTTTTGCCCATAGACTCAAAACTGCAAAGTGTAAAGGCCACTGATGAAAACGTGATTGATATTTACCATAGAGACCTCAACAATCTTGAAGAACAAAAGTACTGCCAGAGACAGATTGAGGCTCTACAGTGAAAAATTCTCCATATATTTAGCTATAGGATCAAGGTAGAAATGACATGTTCCTTGATTTTTGGATTCTGCCAAGTGAGCAACATGCTCTGGCACTGTATCTATGTCTTTTTCATCCTCGTGCATTTCCTGACATGGCTGCAACTACTCTGATGGGCTTTGTAATATGACTTCTGCTGAAAAGGATAATGAAGTTGACTGCCTGATCATGTCAATATCATAACAGTGTTTTATCCCATAGCTGGATGATGAAAAAATACTTTGACAACACAAGTCATCCAACACATCTGATATTGGATCCTGTAGAAATTGAACTAACTGTTGCATTGGTTCCACTACAACTTCTTGATTTTCTGTGTATCTATCCTTTAGCATATACTCAAGATTCTTTTTCAAAAACTGAAATGAATTAAAGCATAATGGTACAAAGTTGTTTTGAATTAACTCAGAATTTGTTTCAGGCTCTAAGCTTTCATCAGGAATTTGAAAATCAATGTAGGTCAAGGGTTGCGATTCTGGGTTTAAAACAACCTCCACATCAGCAATGACATCTTCACCTAGTTGATCAAAAAATTCTCCCTCTCTACTATTGACAACTTGCTTACTATTTCCTCTCAAAAATTGAAGAGAAGAGAAACATAAGGGCAAAGATTTTTCCCTTACTCTGAAATTTTCTGTCTCTTCCTCATCACTGTCATGACTATTGTGCAAGGGCTGATTGTCATATCTGAACTGTAAATGATCTTTTTCCTCCCATTCATATGTGGCTGATTTCTTTGAACAGTCCATATCTATTTCAGCCCCATGATCATCATCATACTGATAGCACTTGGGTAGATTATCCAAGTAAGAAATTCCATCCAACATGCACATCATGTCAGGATAATCTTCCACCACTCTCTGATTTTGAACTTCATCTTCGACTGCATCGTGAACTAAATACATGAAAGAATCATTATCCAAACCCTGGTACCAAGGATGAACAACAACATGTTTGGGAACAATGACCTTTTCTTTCTCTGAAATCAATGGAACATGGTGTCTTGGGACATCAAGCTCATCTTTCCTGTTGATCCTCTGCATCATCTCTTCCATGGAACTGGCCAAACTGTCCAGTTTAGCTTCTGAAGATTTCAATTGCTCCTTTTCTTGGTTCTTTACTTTTGACCTTTTGATCAGCAAGTTGGCCTTCACATTAACTGCAACCTTTTGCATTTCTTCAAGACTTACAGTGTTCCTTTCTCTTAACTGAAATGTCATCTCAGGATTGAAGGCATCTGGGTAATGCAAGTGAGTTGATCTTGGGGGTGGCCTTATATCAGCAGGTATTGCATGATATACCTTATTGAATCTGGATGAAAATTGATGTATTGTCTCCCCTGGCTTTCTTTTCAAGTGGTCATACTCTTCTAGGATGAGGAAAACATTTCCCATGACCACCCATCTATCTAGGAAAAATTGCACAGACTGAGGGAAATTGTTAATGCATGGAGCTGGGAGATTTTTAAACCAGTTCTTGAATTTACCTCCCAATGATAGAGAAAACATTCTGATGCAGACATCATCATCTTCTACCTCATAAAGGTCAAGGAAATATTCAAGGTTTTGAATATGTTTTTCAGCAGTGATGTTCCCATTTTCTCCATCAAACTTGGGCAGATTATTGATGTAATTGACAGGGAGGTCATGGAGAATAGGAGGAAAATCTAGAGGCTTATATCAGTCTGGGACTTTGGCAAGTACAGAAGGTGAAGCAAGAGGTTTACAACCATCCAGAGGTTTAGAAAGAATAAGAGATAAAGCAGGAGGCTTACGTCTCACAAGGGTTTCTACAGGTGCATCTGGGATGTGCACAAGTGTATGAGTATGTACATAATCTACAATTTGGGGTTTAGTCTCTTGAGGCTCTTCAGGTTGAAAATGATCATCTTGAATTTCAAAAATATACTCTGGACCAAGATCATGATAAGAGAGAAAGTAATTTCAGATGAAACCAACAATATCATGAATACAATTTGAGCTTGAGTACCTAGTCTTTCTAGGTTGCTTGGTCATGCTTCAGGTTCTTCCTCCAGTGGAGTCTTTGAGTCGGCACTGTCTGGAGCTGGTTGGAGTTTCCAGGTGAATGATCTTAGCCTTCTGGTGTCTGATCACTGTCCACCATCAGTGATAAGATCTGGAGCTTTGAAGTGTACTGTTGGGGAGAGCTCCCCAGTACGGTCGCCATTCTGTTAGCACTCTGTAATTTGCCCAAGGCTATGGGGGCAGTCACAGAGGCAACATCAAAACCGCTTCGAGTCAGGGATCTAGCCCTCCAAGACTCAGAGAGGGATCTCTCTGTCTAATATATCTTTGTTTGAAGAGAATATTAGGCTAGCTATGCAGAAAATGGGTTTGTTTATGGATTTAGAGTTGGTTTGGTTAAGGCACAAAGGACCATTGGGCGACATGGAGTCAATGATAAAGACGATGAATGAATGAATAACTAAAACAAGATGTAACCAGGCAAGATAATCATGCAAGTGGATTCTTTGAGCTTATAGGATGGGAAAGAAGAAAATATTGGAATTCATTTAAAATGTAGGGCAGAGTACAACTGAATTCTACACCTCAAACTTGGAGGAAAACATAAATATTTCATTGAGCCAACACAGGGTGTCAAGAACTAATCCTGTACATTACCTTCTCATAGACAATACAGAAAGAAAAGAGTATGAAGTAGGAAAAATCATGAGTTACATGAGAGAAACTTCACCACTTAAACACAACACAGGAATCTGGAAAGAGTGTCTTTGTATTAATTCATAAATTCATTTGCAAACTACCGATCATCTTTTCAAAACAGAGAACCATGTTTCTACATTATCTACCATCTGGTACCTCCAGGTCCAACCTATTTACATTAAAATCCTATGAATAAATAGGATCGATCTCCCAACCAGTTGTGTCAGTCAGTTTTAATCACCTTGGCCAAAAATAGCCACAAATCCCCAAAAATCCTAAATTGTCCGCCATGAAAGATGGGCCTAATTTCTGCAAAAAAGGGGTCCGAACAGACATCTTTTTCTCTTCAACTATGACACATGGGAAAAAACTGAAGGAGGTTATTGTATATGGGCATGCGATGGACAAAAAACTCCTTCGATTTCTCCAAATTCACCTCCAGCTGGCCGTAACAGCCCCTGCAAGATCGAGACTGTAACAAAAAAACCAAAAATCCGAAAAAAAGAGGCTGAAAGACAGATTCGATTCTCCTTGCTCATGGAACCTGTGAAAAAAATGAGAGAGGTTTTTGTTCTTCAGCTCGTGCTAAGAAAAAAACTCTCTCGGATTTTGAAAATCCATCTTCATTTGCCCAGAATCCATTTTGAAAGAAGACGTACCGAAATAGGCAAAAATGGTGAAAAATGAGGAAAGTGGTTTTTTTTTTGGGATGGGTGGT
>JASDQU010189233.1:8688-19030 GCA_032191745.1 Picea mariana | reverse complement strand
CAAGTTTCACTTGCTTGTCCATTGGGATATTGGGCTTGTATACTCATCTTTTCTCTTGTCTCGGGCAGGTACAACTATCTTCTACAGGTACTCAAGCATTTGGAAACCATTGACCATCACCAAGACTTGTCCCCAAGCCATCCTCCACTTCTTAGCTTGACCTATAGGGGCATCACTTTCCATTACTCCACTTTCCATCTCATTTCCCCCTAGAGTCACCCAGCATACCTCCCTTGTGTAGGATTTCTCCTTCACTAAAGTGAGGGGAGTACTTACCTAAGTTGACAGTGAGCAGGTATTCCCATAGTTCTCGCCATCTTGTGGATTAGGTCGGGCTTTTCCCAATCTACTATTTGTGCGATAACACCATGTAACCTCCAAAGGGTGGAGCACTCCATTAATGAGTGAAGTAAACAACACTTCTTCAAGAGTGGACCATCAAATGCATAGACATAAGTACAATCAACCTTTTCAAGTGGACATCCTCAACATGTTGTGCAAGTAATCCTCCAGGATGGCATGTGGAGATCAATGATGTGTGAGGAGATGTGCAAAGTGGTAGATCCAAGGAAGAGTGAGCCAAAGAAGCCATGAATCAAGTGCCAAGTCACCATGAACCCAACCAACTCATCAAGGTGAAGGACAACCTCATCAATATATGTGTGAAGTGATGATGAATGTGCATATGCCTCCAAATGTGGGCCCAAGAAGGTGAGTGCTCAAGGTAATACCATGCTCCATGCTACAAGTAATCCATCCACATGTGAATATCATCCATAAGAGCTAGGGCATTGGAGAAAATGATCCCTAACCATGCCCATGTTTATCCATCCAAGTAACAAACCATGTGTAAGCAAGTGAGTGTATGCCAAGCAATCTATGCCATGATGAAGCCAGCCAAATGATCAAGCCAATGCAATATCCACTTAGCCCAAAAGTGGTAGGGCATTCCAACAAGAAATCCATACATCCTCATGTCCAATCATCTAGCAAAGAATGGAGACTAGAACATCACATGATCAAGTGTAATGCTATCTCTCTATGATAAAAAAGTATATCAAACAATACACCATCAAAACCTCTAGCACATCATCATCCATGTCATCAACAATCCATAGTACCAAGTGAACACCCTAACCATCTAAATATCTTTGTGATGAAAATCACAAGGGTAGTGAAAAAATTCACTAGTATAGGCGTCATGCAAAATGAGGGGTAACACTTTGGAAGGACTAGTGGGATGAAGATGTTGAATCATGGCTAGACTGGAGGGTGTTAGCTCATCAGAAAACTCTTCTTGCTTCAGATAGGGTGCCTTTAGGGAGATTCAAAGGTTGATCCCTGCAGAAGATTTGTTGAAGATGAACATTCAAATGCAAGGCCCAATTTGGAGAGATTGAGGTTGGTCCTTTGGTAAACCAATCTAGAGCTATGATAGAAATAAATTGTATTCCTTGCTGCATCAAAAACTTCCTTTGGCTCGAGTTTTGAATGCTAGGTGGTCTTCCTCAAATTTAGAGGACATATGGATACAAAATCTAAAATCTCTATAGTGAATGGTATTTTTTGCTTATCCCATAAATTACGAGTTTTTGCTTGGTTGGTCATTTACTGAGGACTACCAACCAGATCTCAGTTAGTGAAAAGTGGTTTCATAGATGACCGGTGTCCGATGTGTGGCAAAATAGAGTCTCTTAAGCACATTTTGGGGGAGAGCTAGATGCCAAAGGTTCAAGCTCAAGTGCCTTCCATCTTTCAAGGAATTATTCATTGGAGGGTCGCAATGTTGGGTGAGTGTAAACAGCTAGTTCTTTGAGCTTTTATAGGTCTTTGAAATTGTCTAAGAATTGCTGCTTTGTTTTCCATCTGGAAGTTTAGATATAAGTGCATTTTTTATAGTGAAGTCATCTTTGCTTCTTTATTTTGTAGGATTGGGCAGGAAGAGGTATGTATTCAGCTCTGGGCCAAGGGTTTTCTCCTAGTTAGAGATGCCACAAATATAGATGCTTGTGTTTATTCAGACCTGATTTCAATCCTGGTAGTGCTGAGGAATAGTTTCTGATTTTTTATGCTTCTAGTACATATTCTTCCTTGTAAATATCTCTACCCTTTGTTAGTTTTCTGTTTAATATAAGATGTATTTTCAAATTTTGTCCAAAAAAACCATATTTTTGAAAACAAATGCAAAAGTTTGAAATAGCCTCACCATTATTATGAAATAATATACATCGATTAGGAAGAAAGAAGAAAACAAATCAAGAAGGAAAGGCATATAATTATGCAAGGAATTAATGTAGTAATAAGAATCCGGGTGACACTCAATTTTTGGCCAAATAAATGGTGKCCTACCTCCTTCCAGTCAGTGTTTTCACTTGGTGTACTACRTGTTATATAGAAAATTTCTTTTAAATCAGAAGTGGTTGTGACTATTACTTTACTTACATGCTAAACATTGGTCTCAGATGAATTATTTTTYCTCCTTTCTCCAGACATATGGCATTCCTGTTCTTTTTTCATGTCTGTCTTGGGGAGTGAATGTTATAMACCTTGTTTGCCTAATAACTATGACATCATGGCAGATAGGAGCAATGTCTTATAGTGGGTAGATTTAAGGTTATATAACTGAAAATGCTTACACGGATAAAGGYGATGGTGGCCTCCAAACTTCCAAAGTACCTGCTCCTTTTGATCTACTCATCCACTTGTGATTCACATCATGGATCTTTTTGAGTCAGGCGATACGTTACATTACAATCATGATTCATAAGTATGAACTGCASATTTACTTTCTTCCAGCTAATTGCTGGATTTTTCAGTGGCATTTTTKATAGCAAATGATTCTGTCATAACATGTATCAGTTGAGTTGTCTATCCTCCAATTATTCAATTTTAGACGAACATGTCCATTTTCCTTGCAAATTACTTGAGATATTGGTATGAGATTGATATTGAAGGTCCTGGTAGTGTAGGCGACCTTGGATCATTCAAAAGACCTTAATAGGTTCTTTGAAACAAAAAGAATACTAAAAAGACCAAATGCTTCATTGAGTTGGTCAGTTTTAGACAGTTGCCCTTTCATGGTTTCTGCAAAGTGCTGTAATAAGTGTTTTCTGGTATGATGGCATTTTAGTGAACAGCAGGTCTTGAAAGAATCCAAACACAAAAGAACAATTTTTTTGATGGAAACTATGCGTTACAGAGTAAATTATAGAGATTAAAGTTTGGAATTCTCTGACCGTTGTGTATAACTGTCAGAATGCTTTTTGCATGCCTTGTGGGGTATCTTTCATGTGACTATGCAACAATTCTGAAAATGCCAAAATTTACTATGACTTCAAGAAGATAAGAAATTTCTAATGTGACAGGATTGTTATCCAGAGCGCCTTGAAAAGGCATTTATGATTCATGTACCATACCTATTCCGGACAGCATGGAAGATGATTTCTCCGTTTGTTGACAAAGTGACCAAGAAAAAGGTACTATTTTCTCATACCATTATTTCACATGCAGAGCATGCCCATATTCAGGATGCTGTGGCCTCCTTTATGCATTCTTCTCTTGGAAATTAGCAAGATTTCTTAGATCATATATGAGGTCCTCATGATTATTTGTTACTATGCTTGAGTGCTTACCAGGCACTGAAAGTTATGCTACTGATCATTGGCARATTAGTTCAAAAAGCTTACCTTGTCACTAACATCTAAATGAGACTTTTAATGGTATTTAGACTTTTAATGGTCAGTTACCTGTTATTCATCTTCAATGCTTTCAAGAATGCCTGCACAATGCACTGAGMAGTATTGCTAGAGGAAGGGGTTTTGGGCCTAAGGTAGGCTTTGTAGTATAAAACCACATATTGTGCCTATAATGAATCATTAAGGCCTTAAACATTTCATTCATATCAGAGGAAGGAGATTGAGAGAAGTTTACAGACCTGGAATAGACCAATCAATACTAATTTATGCCTACTTAAGCTCCATTCTATTCAAGGCATCAGTCAGAGATTCTTCCATGCTTTAGTTCTCTGAAGTTTGTGAAGTAATTTAGTCAGTTTATGAATCCCTTTGAGCTTTCTGGAGCTTAGGTCATTCTATGTTTCTAGCTACTTTCTGCATCATTTTCATAATCATCTAGAAGGTATTCACTTCTAGCAAATTCCTATGGGTGAATAACCATAGAAGATTGTCCTAGAATTGATTTTGAGATGCTGCTGAGCATTCTATTTTTGCATAGGCTAGGATTTGAGCACCTAAGGCCTTATTTGGTAATTCCAATGGTTACTGGAAAATAGCAAATGGGAATAGTAGGAAGATAACTTTCCTAAATTGGATTTGAAAGCAGTAATTAAGAGCAGAAATAGCAGGCCAGCATCTTTGCATCATTGTTGAGACAAAACCACCTTCAGAGAGCTAAGGAGTCAAGCATCCTTAAGAATCAAGAGTAACTTGGAACATATGAGTGTCTAAAATATCTGCATTCAAGGTTTAGAAATTTATCTACCATTCTTTCTATTTCTACACCCCCTAGAGGTAAACCCATAGGTTACTAATCATATCCCGTTTTACAAATTTAGCATTTGTTTGATATTTTTTATACCAATTTTTTTTTTCTGCTTGGTAGGTTGACATCCTAAATTGACAAACAAGATCAAACGCATGACCTATCATTATTAAAAATGCTACGATTTTCCTGGGAAGAGGTCATTATTAAATAATACATTAGAAATAATGACAATAATCAAGCATGTTATCAAGGGGGAAAATATTTGAGGAAATCTTATTGCTTGATCTCAACTTATGCTTTGGGGATGAAGCATTCCTAGAAGGGATGGAATTTTTTATGGCCCTCTATCCAATATAAGGGGTCACTTGTATAAGTGAATAGTTTAATATTTTGTAACTTTATATGCACATGAAAATAGAAACAATATATGGAAAATGAAATAACAAATGCCAAATATTATTAATGATGTTGCAACAATATACCACCGGGTTAGCTCGAAGCAGGCTACTCAAGTACACCAAATACATGTATCACCCTCTCACCTATTTCATTATACACTATATTTATAGTACTCTAAGATGGCTAAGGTGGTCTAAGCTCCTAACCAACCTTAAGACTAATTAATCACATCATCTCTAATGTCATTTTTTTTTACGTGTGGTTCACGGAACCGAAGACCGGTACTCACTACATCCACGGAAAACCCCCCCGAAATCCACGAGAGAACATGGGGAGGCCAAGCATTTTCGGAATATTGGGGGCTCAACAACAAGAGCATCATATAGACCCATTGAAGGGAATCACATGTCACTTACAAGGAATTGAACCTGAGTGGGGAGGGTAACAACCATTCCTTCCAACCACCCAAGCTACATCCAATGGACATCTCTAATGTAGTGTTATAATACCAACATGTTATTTTAGAAAAAGTTGCTTATATTAACAGAAAATATGGTACACAAATAATATATGGTGTTACCTTCTAAACTTGCACTTCAAAAGATATTCAAGTCCAACACAAAGATGGGCATTGAGGGTAATGTGGAAGTATTATAGAAATTTTATGAATTACACCTTTTATGCAAATTCAGAAGTTTCATATCTGGAGGTTTTCTAGATCTAGTCTCTGTGAATTTTCGGCCTTAAGGAGGAACTGAAATATAAATTTATAGCAGCAACAGTGGAAAATTTTTAACTTCATGTCAACCCCATTACAATAGACAATCCAAGGAAAAAGAAAACAAATTTATGCCGACAAGTTTCAGCTCTTAAAGAGCAATCTTTTCAAGCATAAACCAGATCTGAAATTCACTTTATTACAACAGAATTTACAGCAGTAAATCTGCCTTATTATCTTCAAGATCAATGTTAAAACCCTTAATAATATCATTCTTAACTTATGTCAAATCAACAAGACATACAAGTGTTGGAAATTACGAAATCATGAAGACAACGTTAGCTGGAAATCAAATATGCAATAACACAATTTTGGACAGCTGAGAACTTTATATATATAAAAAAGATATGAATCCTATGTATACACTCACAGCTTATCACACATTGGTAAAATTCTCTAAGCTCTCCAAAACTCTAGCTATGGAAAACCATGAAAACCCTAGCCACATCAAAGATACTTGAACAAGCTAGAATCACCACTAGCAAGTCCACCTTGGCCTCATACAAGAGGTTTTGTCTTCTCTTCTTCTTCAACAAGTACAACCATAGGGTTTATCACCAAACCCTAACTTGCCTCCTTAGGGTAGAAACCCTAACCCTAGAAATATCCACGAGTCCTCCAAAAACCCTAGCACTCTAAGACAAGAGAGATGAAATACAAAGAAGAGTAAATATGACGGAGAGATACTAGCACTCCTCTTCTCACATCTTGAACATAGGTGTGATGTTGAATGAGCTTTGTTACCCATCATATTGCATGAGGTCACATTCATGATTTTTATCATGATCCAATTGCAAAGGATAGACCTTTTGATGGCATTGATTGATCATTGGACAAATATAGGGGCTATTTTATGGACACATACGCTTTCCCTTGTATTAACCTTATGGTTCTACCAATTAATTGTCTCAATAGTTAGGTGCGTGATGTCTAGAGAGTGGATAGTCCAAAGTGATTTGCTTATGCCCCTAGAACTTAGCTGGAGCACCATTGATTGACCAGTGATACATTACTTGCAAAGCACCAGTGGTATCTTGATGTGTTTCAGTGATATGATGGTATATTTGGTATGAGGTATCCTTCTTCATATGGTTCCAGGATGGTTAGTGTGGTTAGACATGATATATATGATGGCGTGGTACAAATTTGTCTAGGGGGTGATTTTTGTGTACATGGGGTTCTATTTTACATGATGACGACACATTCCTATGGTTGATGTCACTTAATTAGAGTGCCTAGTTTATTACCCCTTTTCATTTGGTTCTAGAGGTGATTATTAGTGCTTTTGATGTGAAAACACCTTCCTAGTGATAGTGCCCTAGCTCATGATAGTATATTTGTTGTTTAGTTCACATTATTATGGAATATACCTTGGTCCAAGTGGAGCGCTACCGTTTGTTCATGTTGAGATTTGGGTATTGTTATCCCCACTTTTTAGGGATAACTAGGAGATCATGTCTCGAGGCCCACAAGTCCTAGACATGGAGTATCGAGAGCAGGACTGACCTGAGCATGGCCCTGGAGGGCCCACCTTTAATTCTTCCATCATATTTTGTCTTGACATCAGCAGCAACATCCATCACTATCGACTTGGTCCTGTATCAGAGGAGGTTCTTGCTCCATGAGGTAATTGGTCCAGGTATCATGGTATGTGTCACTTTTGATCATTGAAACCTTTGAATATATGCATCTGATTCCTTTTATCTCTAACAATTGCTTGGATCTTACATTTGCCCACTTGACCATGTTTGGGGGGATTAACGGGGTGCCTTAGCAAGCCTGTGTTTGTAGGTTTTTGGTTTGCCACTGGGGGGATTTCTGAAAAGCCATCGTCCGCTCCCATCATACTACCACTTTTACATCTTGTTTCTCGCTCATCTATCCCTTTCCCCTTGTCCGGGCATTGGGTTGACCTATTTTTAGGACTGCACCTTACCTCGTGGGAAGAAGGGGCTAAAGGCCTAGAAGGTAAAAGCAAGCTAGTAAAAGATAAAAGCCTAAGAATAAACCTCGAGATGCTTCACCCAGGGATCCCCGAGAAAGCAATAAAAGGCTTCTCAGCAAGAAACAAGAGGGACCCGAAAAAAATAATAAAACAAGACCTGATCAAAGGATAGGGGGTCTCATCATGAGCCAACCTATTAGGTTCATGGGTATCTAGCAGTATGAAATTGCCACCAGTTGGTTACCACGCCAGGGCAGTGACTCTTGGTTGGATGGCCAAGGGAAAGGGGGTCTCATCACGAGCCAACCTTCTCATTTCTGCGAAAGTACTTGTGGGTAACATTGTCAGCTCTGGTCACCACGCCAAGGCAGTGTCCCCTGATTAGCTCTTGAACAAAAAAAACAAATAAAAATAAAAAGAATACAAAGAATAAAGGCAAGAATGGGCTTGGAAGAAATGCATCCATGACAGGGACAACTCGCCTTCTACAAATGCACCCATAGGTAACATGTTGCATCCTTGGCCCTTACTGCACCCACATGCTTGGACATGCCCTGACCACATCATCCACTTACATGGCTTGGATGAGGTCTCTCTGGGAACTTTCCTTTTTATGTGGACACTAGCCCAATAGGAAGCCTTGTCCTTTCCCCAGACTTGTATTGCAGGCTTGTGTAACCTCTTTGAGCTATTGATTGATGTATTAGGGATTTTATGCATGTGTTTAATAATATTAATGATGAAATGTGATTGACATTGCTATGATCCTTGTGACTGATGAGCCCATGGAGGGCGTAGCCTTTGATGTTCAGGACCATACCCAACGGACAAGTACCATTTGGACTAGTACACAAGGGCAGATGATCAGTTCGGACCTCCATGGGGCTGAAGAGCCCATCAGATGGATGCTAAGACCCCACCATGGGGCAGAGACGAGACAGAGATGGATAGGTGTCTTGCATTGGAGAAGAAGAGGACGTTCCACCAGAGGCACCCCGACAACGCTTGACCTAGGGGGATTTGCCCTTTTTCAGTGGAACGTTGGCCTTGGAAGGTTTAGGACATCACCCATCATAGCCATGATGTCATCCAATAGTATGGACGTTTTGGGAGGCATACTGGGCAGTATTGGCACATCTGGCAGGTTGGAGAAGCCTAAGGAGGGCTAACGTTTTGCTCCAGGATGCCCCATTTTCCCTAGAAGGGGCTAACACCTCCCTTAGAGGGGCTTCTTATCTCTTTACAGCTCAATTAGGGTTTTAATTTGACAATTTAATGTAAAACAGTATGATTTTGATAATTTGGCCTTGTCGGCCTTTTACCTGACCTAAAATGTAAAATTAGGTCAAGGTTTTGTATAAATGGGAGATTTTCACTCTCATTTTTTCATCACAACTCACTCACTCATTAGTGAGGTTTGAAATTAGCGCCCTATCTTGGGTTATTGGATAATTGGGTGATGCGCACTTGTTGAAGGAAGGCTATTTTGGCATATTTTGGTTTCTCTCTTGAAGGAAGGTGTTACAACTAGGGTTTGCACATTTATTTCTTGGTGAATTATAAGTATTTTTTCGCAAAACTTCTTGAATGAATTGTTCTAGTTTAATTTCTTGCATGTATTTATGATTATTGCTGAACAAAAACCCTAGGTGACAAGCACACAAGTAGGTCTTTGTCTCATGTCCCCTGATATAGAGATTTTCAGCCATTGAAGAGGAAAAAGAGAGCCTAGCCGTAGCTACACTCCTTTCTCCTTTTCTCCCTTTGCTAGCTATACCTGTTTGAGCTCAAAAAGGAGAAGACGTCCTAGGCCTAGGTTATCTACACTTAGGGTCATTTTCTTCTAGGGTTTGATGATAGAGCCTTGTTGTAGCAACACTCTCCCTCATTTGACTCCCTTGTCTTGACTTTATCTTTCATGCTAGCCGTTTTTTCCATCTAAGGAAGGAGGAGAGAGCACGAGGCCTTGCCATAGCAACACTAGAGTGAGCCTCTCTCCCCTAGGGTTTTGTCTCTGAGGCCTTGCCATAGTAGCACTTCAGAGCTCTTCCCTCCAGTCCTTAGCCGTCCTCCTTCAACCTGTGCGTCCTTCACTCTTGACTCCATTAAACCCTAAGGCACTAATCTAGATGTCCTCCAACGTTGAAGTGAAATTGGTCAAACAACTCTCAAACTCTTTGAATTTTAAACCCTAACTACACTAACCCTAGCTCTAGCTAACCCTACTAACCCTAAGTTGCTGACGTCGTCATCCTTGGTTATTACATCTTAATGCAGCAACGTTTTACTTTATGAGCAATTGAATGGTAGTTAAAGGCATTAATTAGGTCAAGTATTGATTTATTGCATTGAATGCCATATCGTTCTAGTATTTATTGGTGAAGTGATATTATCTTTCAGTGCTATTTTGTAAACATTGACTTCATCAACATTTACTTTCAAATTGCTTATATTGAATATCAGATAGTCTTTGATATATATGAAGTACTAACCAGAGCCTGCATATATTAGTTTATTGTTACTTTGTTCTCGGGCAGGGATTCTACTTGGTTATCTTTGTTGGCTATAAGCCGGACTATCTGTTTCGGTGGTGATCTGTGAAGGGGGGAACTTGTCATTGTCTCATTATCCTTTAGCCTCTTCAAAACCCCAGGTCACCGGGGACGTCTCCCCTGGGCCTCACCTCCCTAAAGAGAAAGAACCTTCCCGTCGTGGTG
>JASDQU010189232.1:22453-32853 GCA_032191745.1 Picea mariana | reverse complement strand
ACACACCCAACCAATATTGCTTGTAACCTTTGTATATGAAATGAATTTGATGTCAGGAGTTGATTTTATCAACAAGATTTATAACAGATTGTATAGGTCTAAATGCTACATCTAACAAAATGAGCAACTTCATATGGAACCGAGAAGATTAAAATAAAGAGTGATAGGATCTTTAATGCAAGGATTACCACAATATATTCAAACTTGTGTCTTGTAAAAAGTTCCACTTGTACAATGAACACTTTGCAACAAGTTTCTCGAGCTGAATGAGAATATTATCACTCATAAAAGAAAAAAATGCAACAACATTTAAGACAAACTTCTTGAACAATATATATCTCTCACACTGTTTTCTGCCAAAAGAGAGTACCCTATAACTCGTCTACACATGTACAAAAAAGGTGCACATCTTTTCTATATAGCAGTGCTTCTCTTTTTCCCTAGTGGTTGAAAATGAGCAGGCTTAAATAGAACAACCGAATGGTACATCGTAGAGGAATAATACCGATTTATATTCCCTTAAATGATTTCACACGTTACAATAAATAATAACTTTACATTAATACTGATTTATATTCCCCGTCACACGTTACAATAATGATAAAATTTGAGGGAGCATCCATAGCACATGATTATACACACAAATAATAATTTCTATTACATTATCTTTGTGCACAATTACAACACAATTATATAGTTGGATTCAGATCCAATTTATTCTAAACATAGAGAGAGGTTGAGAGAATCTCTCAACAACCTCCAACAAATCCAAACCAATAGCTAACCAATTTTATTGTAAACATTATTCTAACACCCTCCCGTAATGCTTACATTACAAACATTATATCTTAATTACAATACTCAAATTTCAACATAGATATTTGTCTTGATATGGTCTTCATCATCACTCCCTCTTTCTTCTCCACAACTTCGAGCTTCCCTTTCAACTCTTTTATGAAAACAACCCTTCTACCATCATTGACGAATTTGAAGAATTGACTCTTCTCGACCTCCTGAAGGACAATCTCGATACTGAATTATCCTATGGATACACTACCATATGTGGAATTCTCTCGAAGAGCAAATTTCAACAATTATATAGGATAACGATCTAATTACTGAATATTTTCAGTAGTCAATCATACAACTAAGCTTCTTTAAACATATCTACAACAATATACACAAGAATAACCTTCTTTAAACATATCTACAACAATATGCACAAGAATAACGTGATGCTATTGAAGCACCAAAGTACAACAAGTCCCATACTAAATGTAAACATAATCAAATTAATGATTTGTTCTATGACACCGAAGAACGTCAAAAACCACCAATTTAAATCAAGCTATTCTGTTGTATATAATTGATTCTTCATAATACAATTTTACACAAACAATATTGATACTTATATTAAAAAAATATTTGCACATTTAATAAAAAATAGAAAATGACTCTAGCACTCCACAAATCAGCTTCGTAATGCTTGAGAAACACCTTTCCATTTATTTCCTATCAAGAGAACATCAAGAGAACATGTCCCTTGAATTGATCACATATGATGGCAAGAAAACTGATAGAATCTGAAAATCACAAGCACCATCTCCTCCTCTTAGACATTAACAAAATATGCAAAAGCCTCATAGCCTTGGGCGCTTTGTATGATTATAATGATAAAATTGGAGGGAATAGCCATAGCATAGAATTATACACACAAATAATAATTTTTATTACATTATTTTTCTGCACAATTACAACATAATTATATAATTGGATTTAGATTCAACTTATTTTAAATATTTTAAACATAGAGAGAAGTTGAGAAAATCTCTCAACAACCTCCAACAAATCCAAACCAATAACTAACCAATTCTATTATAAACATTATTCAAACAAATAAACAATAACTTCACATTAATCAGAGGAATATCCTGACATCAATCTAAATATGGTTTTATACACTGCAATAAAAAAAAAACAACACTAAATCTAGTTTTATTGGTTACAGCTATTTCGCCTGTTTCTCTATCAAATACATGCTAAAACAATGAAGCACTGCAATAAAAAAAAAACAACACTCAATCTAGTTTTATTGGTTACAGCTATTTCGCCTGTTTCTCTATCAAATACATGCTAAAACAATGAAGCACTGCAATAAAAAAAAACAACACTAAATCTAGTTTTATTGGTTACAGCTATTTCGCCTGTTTCTCTATCAAATACATGCTAAAACAATGAAGTACGGTATCAAGAGCTTAGACAAATTCAATATAACGTTTTGAAGAACCTGGACAAATTCAAAAGAGCGGAGACAAATTAACAGTTATAGCTTGAAAATCACCGTAACAGAAACGTTTTGGCGTACCTCAAATTTGATGTTTGAATATCCCCAGAATGTGACTGTAACTCTATTTTTTTCTCTCGGCTCAGCTCTAAAAGTTCTTTGCTTATCGTGACTAAAAGCGGGACTAACATAACCACTGCTACGGAGAGTAGAGGACATGCATATCCGCCAGAATTGCGAGGATAGTGTCCACTACAACGAATTAGAAGGTTACCACTGCCGTCATATTCAAAACTCTCATAGAATGGTCCGAATTCAGTTAACACCGGTATTCACAACTATGAGCGAAATTGAAGGGATTTAGTTGAGAGCAGGTATTCCATGCCGAACGTTCCAGCCATGAACGCTAATGCCTCCACAATGACTGAGAGGTATATATACAATGTGCATCATGGTTGTTTTTAATTTTCAACCTAATTTTTAAATGAGTTTTGACGCTGACGATCTAAAATTTTTATCCATCCAGCTCCACCCAGCTCTATATATATATCACCGCTATTAATATACATCACGCTATACATATATATATATATATATATATATCACCGCTATTAATAACGTTATACAGCATTGATTGCTGCTGCAAGTGGTATATATAGCATCCGATATTTCTTGATGTATATATTTAAATAATTCGACAGTGTATATATAACCTTCTTGATGTATATATCTAAATAATTTTACAGTGTATATATAATCTACTGCAAGATGGTTGTATATTGTTGGCTATCCATCCACATCCACATCCACCTTTATATATATATATAAATTTTATTCATTCAACTCTATCTACCAATATTACTAGCACAGCCACTTAAAACTGTGGTTGATGAACGTCTAAAGGCGACGATATATATATATATATATATCCATCCAGCTACACCTATTTTTCTATATATAATTTTAAGGATATGACCAAGCTAGATATTAAATTTGAGATGCTATTGTTTATGGAATAAGGGACTTTCTCCGTGTAACAATTTGACTATTAAAATTTAGGGAGATATTCATACTCTACCCTACTCCACCCCTCTTGATTTAAATTTATAGTATATTAAGATGAAACATATTCTTAACCATTAGATAATTATGTTTAATTTTCACATATAATCCATTTATAATTTAAACTAGTGTTATCAAAAAAAATTAAAAATTACAAAATTAGTTATTTTATGTGTGTAACATATATACATATATTTAAAAGCTAACAAATTATGGGTTAAAACACAAAGCAACCCGTCATAGACGTGGAGGCTAAGAGTCGCATACCAATTGTTGAGATTTCAGAGAACATAGCTTTCATTTGAACTGTAGACTGTATGAACTCTCCTTAGAAAGCATGAAAATAGATTAGGATTGGGAGAGCCTTTTATAATGATATATCTTGTCATTTTGTAAAGCCAAGCTGAAGTATATATAACCATCTTTTCTGTTAAAAGTGGAAAAAAAAAACAAAGTTTTTATGGGCGCCGTACATATGAAATATAGAGTATTAATCATGCTGTTAACAAAATTTACGTTTAAAATGCTAGAAATTAAATACAAATAATTTAATTTACATAAAGGTTTATTGTTTGCATTCAAAAATTTATCAAATTGCTATTAACATATTAGCAATGGTTATTCATTGCTATATGATTCCCTTTCTAAATGAATTATCCACATTCCTTTTATGATATCAATCTAATTCCCTTTCTAAATGAATTATCCAAATTCCTTTTATGATATCAATCACTCGTTGATAGACGAGCATGCCAATCCGTCCTTGCCAAAATATTAATTCGCTCGGTCATTAATTCGCCTTTCATTTATTTTGTCAAAGGTTCTGGAACTGTACCCTGCAACCTGAGATCCACTCAAGTCCCTCGTTTTGATGGCTATCTTGGTTACGAATTTTATCTGAGTCTTGTCATAAAAATCTAAACATAGAAAATCTTTGAATAGTTATTAATATAGCAATCTGATTTGTCTTTCCTCTTTCCAAGTTTTCAGAGTGAAAATGCAATATTAAATTTTGTTTGAATGAAAATGGTTTTAAAGTTTCATGCATTTCAGAATTTTACTTTAGGGGTTTTGCCCATTTTAAATCAATTAAAATGTTCAGAAAATAATCAAAGTTTTGGATTGGTCAGAAAATGATTTTTAAAGTTCCATGCATTTTAGAATTTCACCAGAAAAGTTTTGCCTCATTTTAAACCAACCCAAATACTCAAAAAATCGATCAAAATTTTGGATTTAATTTGGATTGGCAAAAACACTTACCCTAAAAATAACTCAATAAAATTGCTGATGAGTTAGCCCACCCCATTAAAAATATATGGATATGCAAAATTAAAAAAAATCATTATGTGTCGATCTTGGCTATGAAAGCGATTAACCCTACAATATTGGTTCTGTCGAGAGTAGCGAAAACCAAATCAAATTGTAGATCTACAAGTGTATACAAACACTATTGTACAATCTGTCAATCAGATCCAAAAAAAAAGGTCACAGATGTGAAAGATAGTATAGACTTTGAGTATCTGAACAAATCAACTGGACCAACAATCAAATGGCATGGCATTTGCTGTACTTAAAAATAATAAATGCATCATTAAATCTCTAAATGTACAGCATCTAGATATTTTGACAAAAATAATAAATGCATCATTAAATCTCTGAATGTACAGCATCTAGATATTCTGACGATTCGTAGTGCTCGATTTCACTTAAAACAATGAAATGGAGATTTGAAGAACGAATCCAAAGATTTCCGCAAGTTCTGATTCAGTGAGTATCTAAGAAAGTGAGCGAAAATGAAAGAACTGAAATACGTCCCATCAAACTCCACAGCCAACAACTTATTAAAAAAGAGTTAGTGGCGGTCGACCGTCCGTTGGACAACTGTCGATGCAGGAATGACCAGCCATCAATTCAACAGGTGTAGATTAACTCGAGAGCAGTCTTATCTTTTCATGCAGGTCTTCAAGTGGTGCCATTTTAACTTTTTGGTTAATCCAGAACTTCAGTAGATTTTCTAATGCATGGAACTTTGATCGTGTGAAACTGAGGTTACCATGAAAATCTGATTAGATTCATTTTTATTTTTTTGGTCTGAAAAGCGAATATGTTTACTCTGGAGTTAGCCTAGTCCTAACCTAAACTATTTGCAGTTTTGTTTACTGGAACAGTAACAACTCTGTACGTGTTTCCTCTATCAAAAACAATAAAGGCTGAATCGACAGATTAGAGCAAGTAGAACTGCTACAGAATCCGTGATGCTTCGTGTCCACCTCGTGTTGATCGTAAGAAAAAACACAATGAACTGCCGCTGAACAAAACATTGATTCTGTGAATGAGTACCACAAGGCAATAGTGTAAAAAGGTACTTGTGTTTTCTACCATGTTCCTGAAACAAAACATTGATTCTGTGACTGAGGACCAGAAGGCAATAGTGTAAAAAGGTACATGTGTTTTTTACCATGTTCCTGAAGCTCGATATTCTATTGAAACCGGTGTCGAATCTAGGAGCAACGGTAGGGCAAAACATGGCTACAGTTAAAAAAAAATACGAGTGTTTGGTATTTGTGTATCAATCTTTTTTAATTGCATCAGTAAGTTAATAGAATTAAGTGAAAAAAATTATATTTTTTAAAGGAATTTTCTTATTTCAAAATTTTTGATATTATAAATTGTTTTTTTAGATTTTTTTTTTTTTTAAATAATTTTATATTACAATTTCAACTATCAAAATTTTGTAACGACCAGAATCTTATGTTGTAGAAGTTTTCTTTAAATTTACAGGAAACTTTAATTTAGGAGCGGCAATAATATATATTAAAAAAATATAAAAAATATTTTAGATTACAATGATACTTTTCATTACAATGTATAGAGATATTGATACATTTTAAATCTTATTTCAATAAAATTGAACTTGAATGGAGTACAATGTTTCTCCTATTGCAACAATTACAATATTAAAATTACTAATTTAATTTGTTCTAATAATTTTATAAATATATTTAACACAATAATAAAACTTTAATATCCACAAATATTCCATTAGAAAATGAAAAACAAAATTGAAAATACATATATACAATTTTAACATCTTTTTAGAATTAAATTTTACATATATAAACTTTAAACATCTTTGTAAATTTGAAGCATTATTCTTTTTTTATTGAAAAAAACAAAATAGTATTACTCTTCTAATATGAAAATGCAATAAAAGTCAATGATATGGTTGGTTGATATCAACTACCAGTGGAACAAATGCTTGTGGTGGATAGGGTATTGATTTATTGGACTTTCATGTTTAGTTTGGGCTTGAAGGAAAACATAAATGCATTAAAAGTTTTTCATATCCACAGCTATAAAATGAGTATTATTAAGTTTTTTTACTTTATTCATTTTTGAAATAATATTTACCTGTAGTTTAGTCTTAGTTTTATAGTTATATTTTGAATAAATATAATGAAAATATTTGTAAGAAATTATGTATTTGTAATAAATGAATAAATATATTTACATTTTAATTTAATATAATTCTAATTTAAAGCTCTTCTTTTAGGATACTAGTTCCCAAGTTCCCATTTCTTTGATGTTGATGCTCTCAAAAAGCTCTCAAGTTTCCAAAAGAAGTTTAGGAACTAGATGTTGAAGCTCCCATTTCTTTAATGTTGATGCACCCAAAAAGCTCTCAAGTTTCCAAAAAGAGCTTAGGAACTAAATATTAAAAATGTGCGACGATGCAACATTGCAAGAATCTTTTAAAATTTATATAAATTTATAAAAAAAAATCATTTAAATAAATTGTGTTTAGTATAAACCTTCAAACATATATGTTACATAACAAAAAAACTCATCTTATAAGATATAACTATTTATATTTTGTAGTGTATAGTGGTGAGCTCAATTAACACCATTTATATTTGTAGTGTAATGTTTTTTATCTTTATTGGAAAAGGAGTATCTCATTAAGTATGTTAAGAGAAATGGTATATGTTAAATGGACAAGTACAATAAAGTGGTGTTAAGTTTTTTGGGAGTTTTTTGCCACATTGATATGCACAAATATGATTTAATTATTGAGATTACACCATAAATGTAATAATTTCACAAATAATTATTTTGTAAATAATTTAATTTAATAATATGTTTTTATATTGTTCAAACAATAAATGAGCATTAGACACAAGACTCATTTATTTATGAGGCTTTATACAATAAACACAAAAATACAAAAGAATTACAAACAATTATTTTGTAAATAACTCATTTCAATTATTTATTTTTTATAATGATTAAATAAATAAATGTAAATGTCTAGGTTATTGAATTCCATTAATTTTTTGTTATATTATTCAAGCAAATAAATACTCACCACTATTAACATAACTATTTAGTTTGCAAATGTCAAAATTCAATTTTTTTTTTTATATTATTGTCATTTCAAATAAATGAAGAAATAAATGCTTATTACAAAATTATTCTTAACAAATAATTAAAGACAATTATAACAAATAATTAAAGACAATTAGTTTTAATTTATTTACAATTGCAAAGGTATTGATAAAAGTGATTTGAATTGAGATTTAATTATTTGATTGAGAATATTTATATTGATCTAAACAATTACTTTAAGGATATTAGTGTCATTATTAGGTTTTGAGCATTAGGTATGGGTTTGAGACTTGTGGATATGATCAAGGGAGAAAACATCTACCTTAGGCCCCAAAAAAGCTTCTAGGAATCCTACCAAGAAACACACCTAAAACCAACACACATCTTCATATGGGTATTCTTATCCTCTATGCGTGGACATTGACATCTTAACTAGGTTTTGACCATTACAAATAGGCCTAGGGGCCCTCAACATGTTTAAAGGAAGAAACATAGACCTTAAGCAGTAAAGGAAGCCTCTATGAATCCATAACCAAGAATGATGTGTTGAACCAACACATATAACCTATCAAGAGGATCCTTGGCCTTAGAATAGGGATAGGGGTAATTTGGGAGGAAATATCAGTATGTATGGATCTTAGGGCCATAAACATGATGAAGGTAGCAAACTCAAGCCTTGGACCTTAAATTAAGCCTTTATGAAACTAGGATCAAGAAAGATACCTCAAACCGCCACATAATATCTTGTGAGGGTATCGTTGGCCTAATATTGGAGATATTTGTGCCATTATGAGGTTTTAAGCACTAGACATGGGTTTTAAATCCCTTGACATGTTTAGGGGAGGAAACCCAAGCCTAAGTTCCTATGGAATATTTTGGGCATTGAGGGCCAATAATGACACCTCAAACCACTACATATGATATACTGGGGGTATCATTTACCTATGAGTGGGGACATCAACAAAATTAGTAGGTTTTGAGTCATATGTATGGATCTTAGGGTTCTAGATAATGTAATAGGAGGAAACATAGGCCTTATTCCCTAATAGAAGCTTTGAAACACCACTCAAGAACTCTCAAGGCTATCCCTAATGTCTTAGTGGGGATATTACTGACAATAGGAGGTTTTCAACATTAAGTATGGATCTTGAATAACTAGACATAGTTGTGGGTTGAATCACAAGAATTCGGTCCTATAGGGAGATTCTAGGAATCTAAGGCTAAGAATGGTGACCCAAACTATCACATAGGACCTCCCAAGGGTATCATTCTCCTTTTATTAGGTATATGAATGTCACTAGGATATTTTTAGCACTAGGTGGAACTCAACATGGTTGGGTGAAAAAACCTTGGGATTGGACACTAATGAAATCTATTGGGCATCCATGAACATGAAAAACACCTCAAACTACCACACATGACCTCTCAGTCAAGTTATCCTTAACTTTGAGTGGGGATATGGGTGCCATTAAGAGGATTTTGATACTAAGTATGAGTCTTTTGTTTTGGACATGGTTGAGGGAAGAATCCTAGGTCTTATGCCCTAAAGGAATTTTTTAAGAATCGAAGTTTAAGAACAATGACTCAATCCACCACATATTACCTTTCGAGCATATCCTTGGCCTGCAAGTGGGGATATTTGTATTATTACAAGGTTTGAGGATTAGATATGGGTATGTGAGCCCTCGACATAGTTGGGGTGAAAATGTAATGATCAAAATTCTTAAATTATCAAAAGAAAACTGAAATACACACCATGTAAATAATGTGAGCATGGAGAAAAACTCCAAAATATATAAGTTACAAAATAACTCCTTAAATAATAGGGGAAACACCTCCAAATAACCAAATAAATTCATACATCACAATTCACCTCCTTCCAATAATGAATACATGACCTCTATATATACTTATTCACACTTGCAGATGAAGCCCCTTTACCATTAGACCGACCTTATTGCATATATATTTATACATTACATGTACATTTATCCCCATATATTCCCCCCCTTGGGGTCATATTGTATACATTTAGCCCCATAGATGATCCCCTTGGGTCATAACATAGCACCCTCCTTCAAAAAGATTAGTCTTCAAAGCTTTGCAATTAAAGGCTTCACATGTGATGAAACCAAGTAATATGATTTTCTTATGTTCTTTCTTCCTTCCATTGATGATGATCCATCCATCCAAAATAAATTATTGTCAGTCGTAATCCTTCGTGTCTGGTTGTTGCATAATTTTATTTCCCTTGATTCCATGTATCGTTGTTGAAGATTCTTGTTATCCACATTTTTGGTTATCAAGATGATGAAATGATAATGACATGGTGATAGAAGATCTAACTCTTCTTTAAGATCATTTTCATGAAGAAAGTTACACTTATCAGCTTCTCAAAATCACTCTTTTGAAGATAGTACGCAGGCTGCATATATATTGTCCTGCGGAAATTCTTGATTTCCGCAGGTTGCATTCAGTCAGACTGCGGACTTTCCGCACTGTGTTAATGGTCAGGGTGCGGAAATGTTTCTTAAGGGAGAAAACGAATAATTTCTCGATCCTTCTAGAAGGAATCTTCTAGAAGGATGAGTTGGAGTTCGAATGGTTGGCAAATTCATGAATCTCCAGATATCTTGGGATTACATTCTATCCAAGTAACTAAACAATC
>JASDQU010189232.1:0-14598 GCA_032191745.1 Picea mariana | reverse complement strand
TCACTCTTTGTGGGTGTGTGCACTGGGATATTTCCTAGGGGGGTCCTAGTGGGGGGGAAGGATCCCCCCCACGGGTTACACGTAGCATTCGTCGCAGCGCCCTGAAAAATGTTTTTGGGCGGTTTTTGTTATTTTAGCATTTTTTCTATTTTTAGCGGTTTTGCTATTTTTAGCAGTTTTCTAAATTAATACAAGATTAAGGGATTAGGGTTTTGGTAGCTACGAGATACCTAAAATATTTTATATATTGTATTGCGAACGATGAAACTAATACAATGAAGAGTTGAGAGATGCGACACCAAGAAAGGTTGATTTTGTCCTAGTTAAGGGTTTGCAGTGTAAATATTTGTGTACTATATGTGTGAGGCATTGAATAATTTTTGTTTTTCTTAGATTTTGTATGCATTTCTTTACTTCATAGGTTTAAAATTAACAATTCCATGGAGAGAAAAATAATATTCCATTTGGGTAACCCTTGGAAAATAATGCCATGAATTGTGATCCTGAAAGTGTGGGTATGGATTATCTAGAAACATGTGCGCACCCTGCACTATGAGGGTGGTAAACTCCTCCTCGGTTGGATCAATTTTGGATTTGTTACCATGAGATTAAAGTGGTCGCCTAACATTTTCGATAAGGCACTATGTGATTTGACTATTTTGTTCAAAACACTAAGTGTAGCCTCAATGTCAATAACCTTGTTATCTAGATCTTGGTGTTAAGCAGGTTAGGTCTATTGTTGGTTCTTCGGGTTGGCCATGTTGCAAGTTTGAACCATGGGACCACCAATATTTTTTGGAAGTGTTATTTTCCACTTATCTCATTGTGATCAATGGCTTGAAAGGAGTCTATTTAGATATACCTTAAATCATTATATTGTTGGGTCCATATAGAAAATGTTACTTGAGAGGGAGATCCAAGGAATCAACATGATGCCAAAAATATTTTAAGATATGTCTCCCATAATAGTACAGGAAGAAAATAGACTTTTTTTTAGTATTATTCCTATATGACTATTCCTCCTAATTGATTATTACTATTGTGATAGAATATCCATAATATTTTTGGATGCAAAGATGTAGGAATTTTGTTGGTTGGCTATAAAATCTAGGGTTTGTAGGGTTCTAGAGACAAAGGAGTGTTAAGGTCTATATGTCTCTTATATAATTATAAGGTCTAATAGTAGTACCCATCCCAATATCTCAAGGAAATAACTATGGAGGATCAATTGTTCCCTTAGACGTACAACCTGACTACACAGGTTCTAGAGAATGATCTCCCCAAGTGTTTCTTTTAGTGTACTATAAAAATCATATGGCTGATCAATTGATATAGAGTTGGTTTTTAGTGTACCTAGGGGACTTTCTATATACCCAAAGGATGTCGAAGTGATATTTTGTATACAAATGTTTTCTAATGTGATACTACTTGAAGGGGTACCATTAGGGGTTACAAGGATTTCCAACAAAGTGATTCCACTTATATTTCTCGTGTGTATTCTTCCCCAACCATAGTTTTACCCATTGAATGACAAAAAAATGTGTTATTTAAAGTCATTGAAACACATCTCTATCATGAATAACATTTCTACTAAAATTTAGAGGTGTGCTAGCTTAGGAAAGAGATTTGATACCACTTGTAATGTTCCTTAACCCTTAGAATTGAAAAAAAAGTAAGTATACAGAGAATATAACTACAATAATTAGATACAAAATACAATAATATGATTTTTTTTTATCTATACACTTGTATTAGTATAATCTGAAGAAGGAAACAATGTTCACTTTCCTTTTAACGTGGGGTGACTTTTCATCAAGAAAAGCTCCAAATACACAAAAGAAGAAAAACATTCCATAGCCTCCCATATCTTTAAATAGATTTCTAGTAGAAAAAAACCTAACTACTTTTGGTCCCATCACTAATGGGTACCAACTACTTAGTGGGCCTGATAAAGTGGACCCTTTTACATTAAATAACTATCCACTACTATCCAATGGGATTTATTCAAAAGAGATGGCCACATAAACAAATTAATTAACTCCTGGGTAGCCTAAAGTAGGTAGGCTAGGGTAGGACCCTAACAAAATGTGATTCCATATGACCATCCCATCCTAAAAATATACCCTATTTCTAGCCTTCATTCCCTTAAACTTTGATCCTTGTTACTAATTTGGAGCAGTGGAAGATTGATTAGGTTTGTGACCCTTCTTCCTTATGCTTTTATTGTACTATTTATTCTTGGAAAATTGATTAGTTTTCACCATTAAGGTCAAATTTTTGGCATCAACACAAATGACACCTATGTGCAAGAGCTTGTCCTTCTCTCATGTTACTTGATCATTGAAGGATTCAAAACTAGGCATTTGATACGTAACTAGAAATGCTTCTTTCATGGAATAAAATGCAAAAATAAAACAAAGTAAGATTTAAAATTTTTGAAAGGTTGGGAAGTATCTTCTGATCATTGGATGTTTTCATACTACAAGTTGCGTGGAATAGCCTCAAATTATTAACATTGAGGTATAATCTTCTGCAATCAAGGTTAGTAGGATACAAAACAATTATCTCATTCTCAAATTGATAAGATTATATTTCATTCTATCTACCAAATAAATTCTCAAGGTGGGTTAAAGATTCATTTGGTTTGTCAATCCCTTGAAGGAGAAACTTTATACCTTTGGGGATAGACATACCAATGATTCCATCGGCCTCATAAGTAAATGTTTTCCCATTTGGCTTCCTTTAATACATCCAAAGGTGAATCATGTTTTGTTCAACAAAATAGGGTATTTCCACCCAGATTGAACACCTTAAAAAAATACTCACACAACTAGATCAAAGCTCATTAAAAAAGTGTTTTACATGGTTAAAACCATCAAATAGGGAAACAGTCCATGACCCCAGCCAATTTGGCCACTTGAAGTAATATATTAATGGAAAAGAAAATTATTTTACATAAGACTTTCTCACAATCAATGTTCAACAATTGACCCTTCATGTTCTTTAAATAGAGATCATGGACCGATTGGGTGTTAAACCATGAATCAATATAATCATTAGTATAAAGGAGAATATGTGTTAGTGGATCACTTTATTTCTATAACATATCATGACCATCAGATCACATAACTGCAAATTCATACTAATGCATACTAAAGAAACACACTTTACCTAAAGACACATTAGACCAAGTTGATCTTAACTAACTCCTAAGTGTCTAAATATCCTAGCATCCCTCAAGAACAACTTGGGACAATATTGAAGGATTTATAAAGGTGACACAATAGGATAAGGAAGGAGGCATTATATCCTAACCCCCCTTAATGACAATTTCATGAACTCCTAACATAGATAAAAGTTTCGAAAAATTTTCTTCTATAAGAGACTTTATGAAAATGTATACAAAATGATCATCTGTATCCTGGAAAAAGAACACTTAGAGAATGCAATATTGAATAATCTTTCTATTGATGTGCATGTGTATTTCAATGTGTTTATTACATTGATGTTTAACTAGACCTTTGGTGAGATTGATGACACTCTTATTTTCACACTAGAGGGTGGTTAGATGATACTATTGAAATCCAGACCCTGAAAGGATTTGTTGAAGCCACAAGGCTTCTTGAATTACACTAACCACTACTTAGTACTTTGCTTCTATTGAAGAAAGAAAAAGAGCTTGTTGTTTCCTATAAGCCCAAGTGATAGGTCCAAAACCAAGATATAAAAAATATCTTACAGTAGACTTCTGATCATCGTTGTCAATAGCCAAATCAAAATTAGTGAAACCATCCAACAAAGTAGTCCCCCTACACTATAATGTATCCCAAACTTAATTGTAACATGGATATACCGAAGTATATTTTTTGTTTCTTTCCAATGGATCTCATGGGGTGTTTTCATATACTGGGAAACAAATTCCAACATAAAAAGAAATATCAGGATGGGTATGAGTCAAATAGAAAATGATAATGACTAATTGATGGTACAAAGTGGCATATATGGTTGTAGTACATGTGGAAACAAGTTTGACTATAGACTATAAGGGAGATGGTTTTGGTTTACAATATTCCATGTGAAATTGATGAAGAAGGTCACATGCATACTTAGACTAGGAAAGGGAAATTCCATCCTTGGTTTGAAATGCTTGGATTCTAAGGAAATAATGAACATAACCTAAGTCTATAATTTCAAATTTATTCTTAAGGTTGGATTCACGTGGTTCCCTATTTCTTTGGTAGATACTATTGGAACCTCAGGTTTTGATGGCTCATCACACATCTCCCGGAATCAGTTGGTTGGGTGGTCGACCAACATATGGAAACAGTGGATCGAATGATCAATTGGGTATCTATATTAGTCGATTGATCAGTTGAAAAACAAGTCAGTTGGAAAGTCAACCAATGGTCAAAGGCATTCAGTCGATGGAATGACCAATCGAGAAATTGACTATTATTTGGACACATAATCGATCGAGTCGAGCATCCTTGTCGAATTGACTAGACAATGTGGATTTGATGAAGCCAACTCTAACCACCAAAGGTTATATGTGGACAATATCTTCCATATTCCAAGAAAGATGGTTATATATTGAAGCTATAAATAGTAGACCCTATAGGTCATTATCAAGAAATACAAGTGTACAATATTGTAAAGTGAACAAGTGTAAAGGTGTTCAACATGCATTGTGATTTTTTTTATCGCAATGCAATGTGCTTAAGTGCTATAACAGTGTCTTTAGATGCCACCTATTATATTTGAAAGTTATTCCTCTTTTATTATCGACAGTTCTATTTATTTATTTCATATTAAGTTACAACCAATCCCCAACATGGTATCAAAGCAATTGGTTGTGACCTCACCTGTTATCCACAAATCGTGCTGAGTCAAATCTATTGTGTGATTGAATCTAGGCCAATGATCATTGATTGTAACTTGTGGAAATAGATAATATTTGTCTAGATATTGAAGATGGATTTGAATATCGATCCTATAGTTTTGAATGGATCAAATTATGCTATATGGGTGCTGCAGACCCCCGAACCCTCGGGTCGAGGTCTACGCAAGATCATTCAAATCTCCTTGAGCTGAAGTGGCTCTTTAAGATCCCTATCCGAACCTTCAACGAATCGATCCACAGGTCCTTCTGAAACCCCCTTATGCAAATAGGCACAAGGTATGAGCTTCACCTCCCCATGACCACAACTGGACCTGGCACAAGCGTCTTTCACACTCGTAATCTCGTGAATTGTAGCATTGAGCTCTCATTCTCTTTTCCTATGAAATCCTAAAATGCGATAGTCAACGATAGTCTAACTTCCCTTTCACACTTCTCACAACTTGCAACCTCACGAGTTGGAGTGTAGAGCCTTCATGCTCCTTCTTTTTGAAATCCCGAGATGTGATAGGGAAACTATGGGTTGATCCCTCGATGTGTGAGTACACGTCACCTGTCACCCTTGTGGTCCCCACAACTCCTGCAGTTGAAACTAACTCCTCGCAACCTCGAGCTCCTGAAGTGATGAAATCCTGAAACTCCCCTCCAATTCCTTTCGCAACTCGCGACTTCGATACTTTCATTCAACTGTGCTCAACTCCTTGTCATCAAGATCCCCAAAATGTCGAAATGATCTGACAGTTTGTGAAAAGCACAATCAATGGTCCACGTTGATTCTTATCTCTTGAAGGGTGGATTCATCCAATGCTTATCCTTCTTGTAGCTCCACTGGAATCCACGGTCCTCGCAACTTCACGAATTCTCCACAGAGAATTTCAACCGCTCGTTGCTCCTGGACAACTTCTGTGAGATAAACCAAGGTTCTTTCTTATGAAATTTACTTTTGTTGGATGACTTCAACCCTCATCTCCCTTTGAAGTAGTTCAACCTCCGTCCTCCTTTGAAGTGTTCAAAGGTATTATCCCTCCTGAGCTTTCACTTACAAACTCAACTCCCAAAAGGGTTCCTACATGCACTCCTTGCGGAAGACTGTCAAATACTCCTAGGTATTTGATATTTCGACTCTTTGAATTTTCACAACAGTATTCTTCCAACTCCCCCCTTGGTTGATAAGTTCTAGCTTTCAACCAGCTTGCGCACACCTTGCACGGATTTTGTGCTTCACTTGCACTTCTGTTGGAATGAGAACAACGGTATCCCTCTTGAGATTTCAGAGATAAACTCTGAACCTTCGTCAACGCACTCCTTGCAGGAACTCTCACTCAGGAAGAGAAACAATTGAAACTCATTCTCTCTCTCTCTCTCAGACTACAAACAATCAGCATGAAATCATACATACACATAGTATTAAATAAAATGCATAACTAGATATAATAAACAGCTGTAAGCATACCATTCACCATGTATAAACAGAAAACATCATAGCACCATGAAATTTGATTCAAAGCTTCATATATTAATTCAAAGCTCCTGTACATGGATTCTTCCCTACAACTTTTTGCTACAGCTTCCTTCTTCTTCTGCTCTATGCTAATGTTACAATTACCAATGATACAAAGGCGAGGGTGTCTATATACATTTTCCCTCCTATTCCTAAAAACTGTCTAATCTATCATTCAAATCTACCTACTTTCATTAACTATGCATAAATGCCTTAATGTTTTACAGATGAGAGAAATCGTTCAAGATCTATTTACAACCTCCAAGATATAAATGCAAGTATGTCATCTTCCTAACTATTACATTAATATCCACTCCCTTAAACTTTCAAAACATTTCAAAATGTTAAAAAAAATGCGTGTTGCGCTTTCCAGCTGTCCTTCGCCTCCACGCTCGCTTGACTGCTTACAATGCTCCTGCATCAATGGGCACCAAACATGGAAGCCCTATTGAAGAGTAAAGGACTGTGGCAATATACGAAGATTGTGATTCTAGATACAACATATGATCAGGCCAAAAAAAAATTCAATGGGAAGAAGGATGATGTTGTGGGGGTCATCACAACCTATATCTCATGGGAGATTCAATTTCACATCAGTGGAATTGAATGTCCTCATCAAGTATGGAATGCGATGAATTCTCTATTTTATAGATTTGATGAAATCCATGCCACGTAATTGAAAAAAGAGTCGATCTCTCTCGATCCTCATTCTTTTGAAAGAATAGAGGACTATTAGGCATGTGTGAAGGAACTATAGTTGAAATTAGGTGAACATGGAAAGAATTATCTGAAGAAAGATAGAAAACTCATCGATTTGGTCCTGATGAATTTGAGAACACCATTCGATATCTTCATTTCGAATTTCCGCACCAACTAGAAAACATGTAGGGAAGATGGTAAGGATTATACATTTGAAGCTTTTTGTGGCTTACTAATTACTGATCAACACAAACTACTTGATGAAGGAAATCTTGGTGGAAAATGCCAAGCCCACTTGCTTAAGTTAAAGAACAAGTTGAATCACAAGAAAAGAGGATAGTTTGATACCCCTATACCAAGACCTAGATGCCTTGACCAAAAAACTAAATGGTAGACAAATGCACCCCACAAGAATAAAAAGAATAAGACATGTCAGTACTATGGAAATACTGGACATGTAGAAAGAGACTACTATAATAAGAGAGACGACCTAGAGGAGAAGGTTAAGTGCCTTGAAGGAGACACGTACACTATTTGTTGACCCACTGATAATTTCACCTTCCAAGTTGAAACTTCTCAAGCATTATTGTCTCATTCTGCACGAAATGAATGGACAGTCGATCCTGGGTGCACTCATCATATGGCTAAGGATGCTTCCTTGTTCACATATTTAGATAAAAATGTGGAGAGGAAGATCTATGTTTTTGATGACTTCACTCTCGACATTATTGGTCACAGTGATGTTCCATGTCAGCATGGGAGAATTTTCAATGTCTATCATGTACCGAACCTCAGTGCTAATATGTTGTCGAATTCTCAGTTAACAAAGATAGGTAATATTTTGGAGTTTTTTCTAGATCGATTATTTGTTCTATATTTAAAGAAAGTTTGTTCGATTGTCATCGGAGGGTTTCTCATCCTAAAGGATAGTTTGTATAAGTTTCGTGACGCAAATTGACTCGACTCTTAATCGATTTCTCTTGTTTCTCACACCAATGAACAAAGTCAAAATTGGCATGTACAACTTAGACACCTAAATTTTTGAATTATATAGTCAATGGAAAATTATAATATGGTTGTTCGTTTACCTAATTTTTTCCTCGTGATGGAATATATAAAGGATGTGTGCTTGGCAAGCATCATGAGGAACCCTTTGACTTTGGAAAAGCATGGAAAGCATAGAAACTCTGGGAGTAGTTCAAACTGATATTTCTTGCATAAATACTTTCCTTAGAAGGTGCAAGCCTCAGGGTATATATTTACTTTCAATGATGATCTCTCTGGTTTCACTTGGGTTTATTTTCTAAAAAATAATATTTTTGTCTTCAAAAAGCTCAAATATTTTAGGGCCTTTGCTGAAAATCAATGCAGATGACCCATCGAGATCTTGAGATCAGAAAATGGTGGTGAGTATGTGAATAAACACTTTGAATAATACCTAGTTCGATCTAGTATTGATTGGCAGTGGTTGGTTCCCCATACCCCTTAGTAGAATGGAATTTCAGAATGGAAGAATCAGATGCTAGTCAAAATGGCTAGATGTATTTTTAAGGCCAAAGATTTTCCTCCTCGCTTTTGGGATGAAGCTATCTATTGTGAAAATTATCTTCTCAATCACATCTCAACTTGCGTTGTTCCTTAGGTGACTCCAGATGAACAATGGTGTGGAATGAATCTCTCAATAAACCACCGCCATGTGTTTGGATGTGTTTCTTGGGCTCATATTTATGATGATTGCAAAAAGAAATTGGATGGAAAGAGTCATGCTTGCATCATGATGAGATACTTTGAAGAATTAAATCCTATCAACTATTTGACCCTTTCAAATGGTAGATAATTATAAGAAGAAATGTATGGTTTGATTAGAAGTCTTCTGGAATCAATTTGTTGAATTCCTCCTTTGGATTGTTACAGGATGATCACTTTGATGCTTTTTTTGAACCTAGTTCCCCTGTTCCATTTTTCAATTCTTCGATTGGGAAACCAAACTCCTTTCCTATTTCAACTATACCTTGAACCTCTGATTCAATCGATTAGTCAATTTATATTTTTATTGGTCTGCCATCTCCTTCGACTAAAATTGTTTCGACTTTTGATCGACTTTCTGCAGTGAACAACAATCCACCCCTTTCTTGTCTACCCAGATGGGATACCACGACCATTGAATCTCTCAGACTTGATGTTGTTGATATTTCTTTTGGATGATAACCTCACAATCAGAAGAAACATACCATCATTGTGTTAATGACTCGTGTTCTTGAAACCTTTGATCCTATTGCTTACTATGATGCCCAAGGACAACCTGAATGGGAGCATGCTATGCAGAAAAAAAATGGATTCTTTATTAAAGAATCAAACTTGGGATTTAGTTCCCTAGCCTCAATAGAATAACGTTGTGAAGTGTCGATGGGTCTACAAGATCAAATTTACCTCTGAAATCTCTCTTGGTTGCGAACATATTTTCTCAACAAGAAGGCATCGACTACACTAATACCTTTGCCCATATTGCAAATATGAACTCTATTCAATTGCTTCTTTCCCTTGTTGTTTGATTTGGATGGTGGATCCATCAGATGGATGTAAAGAGTGATTTTCTTCATGGTGACCTATCTGAAGAAATTTTCATGGAACAACCTCCTAGTTTTTGATAGATTCTGACCTAGTTTGTCGATTTCAAAAATCTCTTTATGGTTTGAAGAAATATCCTAGAGCTTGGTATGCTAAGATTGATAGTTTCTTTATTCGACTTGGTTTCAAACCTTTTGAATATTATCATAGCTTATATGTACTCCATATGCATGGAAACACTTTGATTATTTTTGTATACGTTGATTACCTTGTCATAACTGGAAATAATATTGATCTCATTATCAGATTGAAAAAAAAACTTGTTGACTCCTTTGACATGCCAGATCTTGGTATTCTAAATTATTTTTTGGGTCTTCAAATATTACCATTGTCTGATGGTTTTTTCATTTTTCAGTCTAAATATGTAATGGATCTTTTAACACATTTTAAGATGGCATATTGTAAGACCTATGCTACTCCTTTTCAATATGGATTTAATTTCATCAAAACTTGTCAAACTTCCAAATTCAATGCTACTCTCTATCAACAACTAGTCAACAAAATTATTTATCTTACTCACAGTCGACCTGAGATTTTCTTTATTGTTAGTGTGGTTTCTCATTTTATGCAGGATCCCAGAGAAAGCCACTGGAAATCAATCAAAAGGATTGTTTGATATCTCAAGGGTACCACTCATCTTGGTATTAAGTATTGTTGATGTTCATATTCGTTGGTTGACTTCATCGACTTTGACTGGGTAGGAGACAATGATCATCAAAAGTCCACTTCTAGCTGTGTGTTTCATTTCAACACTAGACTGTTGGTTTGGTCACGTAAGAAACATGAGGTATTCTCCTTGTTGACTATAAAAGTAGAATATCATGGTGTTGTTCATGCAAGTACAAAGGAAATATGTATTTTCCAACTCTTGGGTGAATTTGGATTCCTGTAAAGACCTTGACTACACTTTACTGTGACAATCATAGTGCCATTCAAGTTGTTGAAAACCCTATTTCCCATAGTAAGATGAAACGTGTTGAGCTCCATGCTCACTATTTGAGATAATTTTTTCATGAGAACATTTTCTCTCTTGTCTATTGCATAACATATGATCAGATAACTGATATATTTACTAAGCCTTTATCTGAAGCTAAGTTTATCAATCTTTGTACGATGTTTAATATTCAGAAATATGCAATTATGGGGGGGTGTCCTATTGACTTAATTTCACCTCTTGAATCTCCAAAGTTGTGTGATGATGGGGGGTGTTGTAACCTAAATTTCTGATGGTTCATCACACTTCTCCTAGAATCAGTCAGTCGAGCAGTCGACCAACATTTGGAAACAGATGGTCAGAGAATCAACCAGATATCTACATCAGTCGCTCGAGTATTCGACAATCCTGTTGGTCGGATAGTCGACTAGCAATAGACGATAGTCGATTAGTGGATTGACTAACTGAGAAATAAACTATGAGTTGGATGCATACATGGTTGGTTTGATCATCCTTGTTGATATGACTAGATAACACGTATTTGACAGAGTCAAATCTAACCACCGATGGTTATATATGGAAAAGATATTCCTGATTCCAAGGAAGTTGGTTAGATATTGAAGCTATAAATAATATACCATATGGGTCATTATCAAGTGATACAAGTGTACAATATTAAAAAGTGAACATGTGTGAAAATGTTCAACATGCATTGTGATGTTCTGGTCATAATGCACCATGCTTAATTGCTATAATGGTGTCTTTAGATGCCACTTGTTACCTTTGAAAGTTATTCCTCTTTGATTATATGTAGTTTTTTTTATTTGTATTGTATCAGGTTACACCCAATCCCCAACATAGGCATTGGGGTTAGAATGACATCTATAAAAACCAGTGTTAAGAAGAAAGATATCCATTTTAGCATACCAATCCCAAGGAGCTTGCTTAAGACCATAGAGATATTTATTGAGGTGGAAAACAAGGGCATAGTCATTCTGAGCATATCTGAGAGGATGTTCCATGTAAATTTCTTCATGCAAATCCCCATGCAAGAAGGCATATTCAACATCCATATGATGGACCTCCCATTTATGTGAGGCAATAAGGGCTAGAACAAGACAAATAATCAACCAGATATCTACATCAGTCGCTTGAGTATTTGACAAGCTTGTTGGTCGGATATTTGACTAGGAGTCGAATATAGTCGACCAGTGGATCGAACAACCGAGAATTTGACTACGAGTTGGATGCTTATACAATTGGTTCAATCATCCTTGTTGATATGACTAGATAGTGCAGATTTAACGAAGTCAACTCTAACCACCGATGGTTATATATGGACAAGATCTTCCCAATTACAAGGAATTTGGTTAGATATTGAAGCTATAAATAATAGACCCTATGGGTCATTATCAAGTGATACAAGTGTACAAGATTAAAAAGTGAACATGTGTGAAGATGTTCGACATGCATTGTGATGTTCTGATCATAATGCATTGTGATTAATTGCTATAATGGTGTATTTAGATGCCACTTGTTACCTTTGAAAGTTATTCCTCTTTGATTATATTGAGTTCTATTTATTCGTTTTGTATCAGGTTACACCCAATCCCCAACATAAGCATTGGGGTTAGAATGAAATCTAGAAAAACCAGTATCAAGAAGAAAGATATCCATTTTAGCATACCGAGCCAAAGGAGCTTTCTTAAGACCATATAAATATTTATTGAGGTGGAAAACAAGGCCATAGTCATTTTGAGCATATCCATGAGGTTGTTCCATGTAAATTTCTTTGTGAAAATACCCATGCAAGAAGGAATATTCAACATCCATATGATGGACCTCCCATTTATGTGAGGCGAAAAGAGCTAGAAAAAGACAGATGGAATTCATTTTGGATATCGGGGGGGAGGGATATTTCATTATAGTTAATTTATTAAACTGAAAAAATATGTTGGAAACTAATCGATACTTATGTATTTCAACACTTCTATCAGATGCATACTTAGTTCTATACACCCATGTACATATGACAAGTTTTCTTCCTTTCAAAAGAGGTGCAAGATCCCAAGAATCATATATCATTAAGGAACACTATTTTTAATTCATTACTCTATCCCAATCTAGATGGCCAAAATCTTCTGCAAATGTTTTTGGATCATGATTCTCATAAACTTAATCCAAAACAGAGGAGGCTCACTAGAATTGTGAATGCATGTGATGATGATATATAGGATCATCATTTTCTTTGCATGTTGTACAAAACCATTAGGGAAGTGGTGGTGTTGGTTCAGGTTCATGTTCAATGGAACCAACTAAAGAAAGGTGAGCAAGCGGATGTGGATTTTCATCCTCACTGCCATCATCTGAAGAAGAAACCAAAATAGGATCACTACAGAAAATTTGGGAAGAGAAGATGACATAGATGTTGGAGATGACACAAATGTCAAATTAGACTTGTAGAACAAAATATTTTCATCAAAATTAACATATCTCCTAATAATAATTTCATTGGAATTAGGTTGAAGAAGTGTATAAAATTTTACATCTTTAGAATATCGAAAAAAAATGCACTTTTCACTTTTAGGCTATAATGCTTTCCTTTCATCACCAGGAATGTGAGTCCATGCTTTAATACCAAACACACATAAGTGGCTTACATCGAGTTAAATTTTACTCCATTCTTCTTCCAATGTTATATTTTTTAAAGCCTTCGTGGGAGTGTGATTGACTATGTATTTGACATAATTAATGGCATTTGTCCAATAATGAATACTTAATCCCTTAGATTGGATCATACAATTTTCCACGTCCTTTAATGTGTGATTATTTCTCTCCACAAGTCCATTTGTTGTAGAATATATGGAATAGTATGTTGCATATAAATGGCCCATGACATGTAGTAAGTTGCAAATTTTTTGTTAACATATTCACCTCGATTATGTTAAGAACCAAATATCAATATAACATAGAAAAAACTCAGAAAAAGTACTCAACGCCTTGAAAAAGAGATAATTTCAGATAATAATCCTCTTCGAGGGGGCAACCTCCTTTTACCCCACTTAAATGTTCAAGTAAAAGATGATTCCAAATGAAAATGTCTCCTTGGTATATATAGGAGACTAGGAGGTATAATTACAACTAATGGAATAAAGCCGACATAAATAAAATAACATTACTAATATAATATGCCCCAATTAAGGGGTAATGAGCCAATATTAGGGCTTAACACGCCCCTCCCCTTGAGACAAGTGTTGTTCCCAACGCTTGAGTAACTTTGGATGCTTCTGTATAAAAGACTCATCTTCCCAAGTGGAATCTTCAGCCGGTAGTTTCCTCCATTTAATGAGATGCTTTGGAATGGATCTATTCCTCAGCTGGAAAATTCTTGTGTTAGTGATGGCTTCAGGCTCCAATATGATTTTTCCTTCCTCGTCAAGTTATGGGAATATAGTTTGAAATGGGATCTTGTCGCCTATAACCTTCTTTAAGCATGAAACATGGAAAACTGGGTGTACTTGTGAAGATGCAGGCAACTCCAATTTGTATGCCATAGTACCAATCTTTTGCAACACCTTATAAGGGCCATAGTACTTTGGTGATAATTTATTATCCTTCTTGGCTTACTTGAGGGACATCTGTTTGTATGGTTGTAGTCTTAAGAACACCCAATCCCCTACTTCAAAGATTCTTTCACTACGATGTTGATCTGCTTGTTGTTTCATGCGATTCTGTGCCATGGTCAGATTGTCCTTTAAGATTTAGAGAACTTATTGTTGATTCTCGATGTGATCTTCCACTGCTTGAACCTTAGATTTTTCTTTTAGAGAAGAAGTGATGGAAGGAGGGTGGTATCCATAAAGTGCCATAAATGGTGTCATTTTTGTTGCAGTATGAAAGGAAGTGTTATACCACCATTCTGCCAAGGGTAACCATTTG
>JASDQU010189231.1:0-17643 GCA_032191745.1 Picea mariana | reverse complement strand
TGCAAGAATATAAACCTACAACCATTCAATTAAGAAGTTTTGCAAGAAAAACACTTACATATCATGATGAAAAGCATATGCAAACCCTAGTTGTAAACCTTCCTTCAAGAGAAATGCCAAACATGCCAAGAAAATCCTTCCATCAACAAGTGCGTCTCACTTTAAAAGACCAAATGCCCAAGCAGGGCGCAAAAATTAGACCTCACAAGAGAGTGAGTTGTGTGTTATGTCCAAATGAGGGAAAAACATCCTCAATATATAGTGTATCATCACCTATAATTAAAATTAGGTCATTAAAAATAGACAACAAGGCTACAAACCAAAAATCATATTGTCTTTACATTAAATGTTTTCTAAAACCCTAAATGAGCAAAATATGAGACGTCAAGCCCTCCTAAGGGAGACGTTAGGCCCTTTTG
Source organism: Picea mariana (assembly GCA_032191745.1). Taxonomy (NCBI): domain Eukaryota; kingdom Viridiplantae; phylum Streptophyta; class Pinopsida; order Pinales; family Pinaceae; genus Picea; species Picea mariana. The sequence goes on along the minus strand of JASDQU010189231.1, from coordinate 17,224 downwards.
GGGCTAGTCCAACATCCAGAAGTCAAACGTTAGCCCTTCCTGGGCTCCTCTAAGCTGCCACATGTGCCATCCGTCCTATCAAACTGTCACACACTCAAGGTGATGTCAAGGCCTCCTGGGTGACATCCTGGTCATCAAAGGGAAATGCTCCATCTAAAAATGGTCAACCCCCCTGGGATGGGCTTAGCCAAAGTGTCCTGGATGGAACGTCCTTCTTCTTCTCATGTGCAAGAGCTCAACCAATCATTGTCCTATCTCTGCCCCTGATGAGGTCCTAGCAACCATCTGATAGGCTCTTTAGCCCCATGGAGGTCTGAGCTAATAATCTTCCCATGTGTACCGGTCCAACAGGTACCTGTCCGTCGGGCATGGTCATGCACATCAAAAAATTCGCCCTCCATGGGCTCATTAGTCATAGGGATCATAGCAATGTCAATCACATTTCATCATTAATTTTATCAAATACATGCATAAAACCCCTGATATATCAATCAATAGCTCAAATACCCTACAAAAACCTACAATACAAGGTTGAAAAGAGAGACAAGATACCCTATTGGGATAGCATCCATAAGAAAAGGAAAGTCACCAAGGGGTTTCATTCAAGCCATGTAAAATGAGGTGGTGTGGATAATGGATGTCCTAACATAAGGGTAGAGTGAAAATCAGAGATGCATGGTTTACCTTTGGGTGCCTTTATAGAAGGTGAGATGTACCTGTCATGGATGCAGATTTTTTCCAAGCCCCTTTGCCTTTATTCTTTTCTTTATTTGTCATTTTCTTCTTTCTTTTTCTTCCAAGGGATAACTAGAGGACACTGCCTTGGCATGGTGACCAGAGCTGACAGTGTTACCCACAAGTACTTTCACAAAAATGATCAGGCTGGCTCGTGATGAGACCCCCTTTCCCTTGGCCATGCAAACAAAGGTCACTGCCCTGGCGTGGTAACCAGATAATGAAAATGTCATGTTGTTAGGTACCCATGAACATAATAGGTTGGCTCATGATGAGACCCCCTATCCTCTTGGCTAGGTCTTGTTTTTTGTTATTTTTCTTTGGGTCCCTCTTGTTTCTTGCTAAGAGGCTTTTTATTGCCTTCTAGGGGATCCCTGGGCAAAGCATATTGAGGTTTTATTTCTAGGATTTTATCTTTTACCAGATGCTTTTACCTTCTGGGCCTTCAGCCCCTTCTTCCCACTAGATAAGGTGCAACCCTGCAACAGGTCATCCTAGTGCCCGAACTAGGGGAAAGGGATAGATGAGCGGGAGACAAGATGAAAAATGAATATATGATGGGAGCGAACGATGGCTCTTTAGAAAAACTGCCAAGTGACAAACCAAAACCTATGGGTACGGGCTTGCTAAGACACCCTGTCAATCCCCCCAATCATGGTCAAGTGGGTTAATTTGAGATCCAAGAAGTTGTTAGAAATAAAGGGACTTAGATGCATACATTTAAAGGTTATAATGATCAAAAGTGACACATACCATGATACCTGGACCAATTACCTCATGAAGCAAGAGCCTTATTCGATACAGGACTAGGCCAATGGTGATGGATGCTGCTGTTACTGACAAGACAAGTCTGATGCAAGAAGAGAAGGATGGGCCCTCTAAGGCTATGCTCAAGTCAATCCTTCTCTCGGTACTCCATGTCTAGGACCTGTGGGCCTAGAGACATGATCTCCTAGTTATCCCATGAAATCGGGGATAACAGGCTCAATACCATAGGTCACCAATATCATGTGCCCAAAACCACCACTGTTGACCCAACAACTTTGATTCTTTCACCGAGTCAATTTTATCCTAACATTACCCCCTTTAAACTTGACTTGAGGTTTCCATGACCAAATATTACCGAACCTCCCTTAAATTTAGGATATCCTAGAATCTTGCATGCTCCCCCTATCACCCAGGTCTACATCTAGAATTTACCGATGAAAAATCAAACCCAGGGTACACATTCCTAACCAGGTCTTACATTTGTATGCCCATTTACATGTAATTTAAAAATTTTCATCTCCAAAGTAAAATATTTATTATTTATTTTTCATTGTTTCTACCTCAACACTTATTCCTGCATCCTCTCCCCTTTTCATTCCTTCAGCTCTTGTTTCTTTCTTCTTAGTAGATCTTCAACTAGACAATAGATCCAAGAACCCTTGACATATCCATCATATCCAAGCATCCAAGCCATATATCCTTCACACACTTCGAGCCAAACTAACCAAGTGAGCCTTCAACACTCACCTTCAGGCCCTCTGCATGCCCATGCACCCAACTACACCTAGCACCCATGGTTTCACCATCCACACACAACTCGTCCTCTACTCTTTAAGTCTCGCAGTGCCCTTCAACATCCCCTAGGGATTTAAACCATATATAAGTACTACAAGAAACCACCTCTTTAGCTCTAATACCACATGAAAGGAAATAACAAATGCTAGAGAGATAAAAATAACCAAGAAAATAGAAACAATAATATTTTATCCTGGAAAACCCAAACTAGAAAAAACTAACTAATATATCTATTAGTTTATTGACCAAACCTAGCCAAGCCGACCAACCACCTGATCCCATCCAAATAATTCTTCACCGCTCACATCCTGGCACATTACAATGAAGTATCTCCGACCTTTTATAGGTTTTGTAATCCATGGACTCAATACCACAGGTTACCAATACAATGTTCCTAAAACCACCACTGTTGAACTAACAACTTTGACTCTTTCATCGAGTCAATTTTATCATAACAAAAAGGCTATCCTTTTCCTTTCTAACTCTATTTGTGCAACTTCTTCCTCTTGCCTTTTCTTCAATTCCTCTTCATTTTTTCTTTGTGGTTATTACTCTTGTTGTTTCCTAATATGTTCATCTTGTATAGCCTTTCTCTTAGCCTCCTCTTTTAATCTTATTTATTCCAGTATTTTGGCTTCCTCTATCTCCTTCTTAACTCTTTCTACCTTGGTTATACTTTTCGTTATTTGTTCCATTTGTTCATCAGGGGATAAATTCTCAAAGATTGTTTGACGAGGATTTTTTCACCTTTGCAAAACCTCATCCCAATCCTAGGCATTCTCCAAGAACAACTCATCTTCCCAATGCACATGACCATATGACCATGCTAAAAATATTAAATCGCAATGCTTCGTCACAAGGCCTTTGGGGCCATGTCTTCTGTATTTCCCAAGCAAGAAATTGTATTTAATAAGACTAGATACTTCATGTCTTGCTTACTTTGGGTCCTTCAATAAGTTATGGCCTAGCCTAAAACCATAAGGGATAATTATATTTTTCTTTACCTCTTTTAACAATGAAGCATTGAACCGTTGAAGAACTGTCTGATAAGATATTTCACCTATAACAATCATGTATGGTACATATTTAGGAAAAAATAAGGTGCCACAATTGTACCATAAATCCTTAGATAAGCCAAGTCTTCTTACAAGTACCAAATACCAATATAAATTATAAGCTGATTTGCATCTTCCGACAACCTTGGACATTCCTTGCAGAAAATAATTTTGTATAATGTTGCCAAGAAGAAGTCACAAATAACATAGTATTATTTTTTATATTTGTTATCCCATAAAAACTGAAAAATTAATGTGCACCGAACATTTTGAAATATGCCAACTAATATTAAGGGTTGCAAATGATGATGATGATGGTTAGTGTCCACTGAGACCAAAATTGGTCTATTAGACCTTAAGAAAAGCAAGAGATTACTTGGATTTCTTTAAAATGTTATTTCAATGTTTGAAAAGAACTAAGTGAAGTGTTCCAAGATCACCAAAATTTTGATGACTTAGAAGGTTAGGAAGGTCGGTATTGTGACAAATATTTGGAAATTGGGATCTAATTTGGGTATATGCAGGGCATTCTAGGAGAAAGTGTTTTTCATATTCAACCCTCTTGCTGTCACAAAGGTGGAAATTATTTCTTTCCATGGTGTTTTGGGGATTGTCAAATGCCCAGTTTCACTCTACAGCTCATGAGAATTAGTTCTTATTTTAGCAATATTCATTCTCTTCTTTATGCTAGTCAAAACAAAGAGATACTTTTGATATTCAAGTTAGGGTTAACCACCTCCTTATAATATCTTTATTTTATTTTATCCTCTAATTCTTCATTGCGCCATAGATTCTCCTTAAATTTATCTTGTACACTATTTTTAATATCATCGATATTATGTAGAATAATGTCTTCTACACATACGTCATCCAAGAAATAAGAATCCATATAAAAGGTAGGAACAATTCTAGCATTTTCTTTCATTTTTTGTGCTCTCTTGATCATACAATTAAGCTGACTGCACAAGATGGCAACCCAATTGAATAACCATCATGTAGTGCCCACCACGTCAGCTAATGGCACCCATGTGTCTATAAAATGCAAACAATATTTCTCTCCATACAATCTACATATCAATGCCATGAGATACATGTATGGTTCTCTCAAGTTTGTGATGGAATAATTTCCATTGGCTTGGTGAAAGAACCTTTTATCTTCCTTCCACCACATTATCAAAATATTTCCCACGTCATGTTTTCCATAAAAATCATTCACAAAGAGGGTAATTAAATGAACTTCAGTTTTTGGAAACCTATAATATTTCTCTACATTCTTTGGTAAGAAATATCCCATAGATTGACCTTTCTCATCTACTATCATACTCTTCTTTAAACATGTGTGGTCAATGATCCACTCAATAGCCTTAGAACAAGGCATCAAAGGGGATCTCACTGCAATAAAGTGAAAATGAAACTTTATTATGTTGACAAAGACCTCGTCATTAGTTTCCAACATGGCAGGGTCACTATGAGGAACTACATCTAGATAATGTTCATTCTGGAACTTTTGGTACAATTCATTCCACCCCAGAAAATGGATTTGATTCCCTATGTTGGCTTCAGTATTTTTGAATATAGGTTATGGTAGATAATCTTCAAGCATAGGAAATTGAATCACAGGAATTCATTCTTCTAATGGGTCCTCAATATCTATCAACTTATTTTGAGAAGCCTCCCCTGTTTCTGTAGGTTTCCCTCTAGGAAATTTAACATGGGGTTTAACAAGGGTTTTCTTTGGCGACATTTTCCCTGAACCAAAATTAGTATACAACCAAGTAAGAAGGGTAATTGTACTTATGAACAGCTACTTTCAACACTTATGTCTAACAACTTGATGCATAATTTAAAAATAAAAACTAACATGAATTCAATTATGCAACATATCCATTGAATATGAGTGTGAGAAGAGAATTCAAAATTGACTGTTAATGATATGAGGACAAATCATAAATCGCTCATCCAATTCAAATTACCATAGGATATGCATGAATTCAAATTCAAAGGTTTAAGTTTCATAACAAACCTGAGTGGGTAAAATATAAGAAAAACAAGTGATTTGAAACAACAAAGTTGACACCCACAATCGACTCCAGTTCACAAGTCGATCCTCCATGCACAAGGACACAACAATCCAATGACTTTCTCCATAGATAATCACTCAAACTTGAAATAAAATGATAATCTTGACTAACCAACCAAACTCTTATAGGTTGAAAATCCTATAGATGGCTCTTAATCCTCAATAATGCTATTCGAATTCATGCTCAGAATGGTTTGATCTGTAGGAAAGTTTGAATTTTATAACCAACACACTAGATATTGGTGCCATGATGACTAAAACTAGCTCAATCCCGATTGGATTTACCAAATACCAAAGATTAAATGTTGATTGGATGTTTTAGCTACCAAATTGGTGAATTTATGGTTAATAGATTTAACTTTTCCGTGGTCACTCAACACTTTGGAGTTTTGATAAATTTATCATTGCAAGGATGGGAAAGTGAATTTGGTAGAGAAATGGTATAGAACCTTGGAATGCGTGTGAATGATAAACCCTATCGACACTTCATATCCACTTTGTTTTAGCATATTGATTTAACTTTGTATTTTATTAAATTAAATGACCAACATCATATCCACTGCATCATTAACCAACATCTTTTATTAAAATAAATGATCTTTTCTCAACATTTTTAGTGAGCATAGATCATATGTTCTAAACAATCTCAATAAGTTCATTCCTTTGCGAGCAAATTCTACAAGTAAAATGCCAATTTGAAATTGTAATAACACTACAAATAATATCCTTCCAAATTATTATCTCAAAAATAAGGAGGCCCAATTGACATGTTTATATTGTTAACCACCATGATATTGAGTGGATGCCACATCAGTTTTCATTACTCACACATGTGGACTTTCAAGAATATTTTAGAGGGTCTAAAACCCTAACCCTAATCGGGATTTGAGGCATGTAAAAACCATAACCCTGACCCTAGACAACTATGAGGCCCTGTTGAATAGTGGGTTGCTAGTAAATGAAGGAGTTTCGTTATGATTATATGGTTTATTATTCCATAGTTGAGTAGAGAATCTAGGAGTGGGATATTGAAGTAGAATAGAGAAATTATAAGAAGAGATCACAGTAAGCTAGTAGTATTAAATCTAAAATCTAAAGTAAAACACTGCATAAGAAGAGAATGAAAAATATTATAATATATTTTTTGACAAACTATTGCAATGACATAGTAGTTTATATATCATATTCATATCATAGCAAATTTCTATGAGGTTTTTGGAGGAAGTTGCAGGATCTAGGAATTGGTGTAAGAAAGAAGTCTTAAAACCCTAGCAATGGAAAATGGGTATAATAAAAATCCATAGGATGGGTTAGAGGAGAGATTTTTTTAAATTGGAACCATAATTTTCTAACATCTCTTACAACATGACCATCCTCATCGAATCTATAAGGAAAATTTGTGTACCTTTCAACGAGTTTGGTAGCTCTAGCTCTAAATTAGAAGCTAACTCAGATAGGAAATTTTGGATAACAAAGACAACAAAAAATGAGTTGAAAAAAGGGCTATACATAGATAGAACAAGATCCAGTGACATCACTTCTTCCCAATCTCCATTTAAAGTGGAAGCAAAAGAGGACATCAAGCTTTGCTGAGATCGATGTTGTGAAATTGAATCAATGGTTGCAACAATTAGAAGTTTTTTTCATTGTTCATAACATAGATGAAGAGATAAAGATATCATTTTTTTGACTAAATCTAGAGGGCCATGCCCAAAGTTGGTGGGAAAGTCACACAGAGATGCTTAGGCTAGAGGGTGATCCCCCAGTAACTAAGTGGGAGGTGTTTAAATCCTTCATTAAGTCCCAGTTCTACTCTATTGGGTACAAATAGGGCCAGTGGATCAATTGGCATTACTTTCAACATAAGCAATGGAAAAGTGTGTAAGAGTATACCACCAAGTTAAAAAAAATCATTATGTTGGGAATATCTCCCATGAAGCCATGTGTACTCCTCAAATATTAGGGAGGTATACATAGTCAATTAAGGAGGAAATTGATGCTCTTTAAACCTAGGACAATTGATGAGGCTTGTGTGCAAGAACAATATCAAGATAATATGAACATGAAGGAAGGACATCCATGTTGTTCCAAGAAAAAATACCACCATTATGCTTCCAACGAGAGAAAGAGGAATTGGAAAAGAAAGGATAAGAATATAATAGACATAACACATTAGTGAAAAGATCCAAACGACCGCATTAATCATTATAATATTTATGTCACACCAAATATAAGTGTGGAAGCTACATCTAGAGATGAATACAAAGAACCACAAGAAGGATTTGAAGAATAAGAACATGGTAGTTATATATTCAAGAAACTAGGTAGAGAGAAAAATAGATGTAGATGAAAACATTATTTGAACTATAATGTATAAGGAAGTGAATCTAAGTAGCCTTCATCCCAAGGAATAGATGGAGATGACTAAACTATTACATATTAAGATCCAGTTCAAGAAGACAAAGGTGGATTCTCTATTTGATTCTATTTCATAGGCCAACCTCATAGAAAAATATTTGGTCGGAAAGCTTAGATTGGAAATTCATGGCCATCCTCACTCACATCCATTGGGATGGGTATATAGGGATGTAGATATCAAGGTCACTAAGTAGTGTAAGATTAGATTTCCTATAAGTGAAAACCACATTAATGAATTGGAGGTAGATATAGTGCCACTTGATGTGTGTGTGTGTGTGTGTGTGTGTGTGTGTGTTGTAGTGTTTAAAATCCCCTACTTGTACGTGAAGGAGAGAAAAAAAACACCACTTGATCAAGGATAATAAGTCCTTTGTCATCAATGCACACAAAGGTAAATCCAAGATCTCTTTGATAAGTGATAACCAATACGAGAAATTTATTAGTTCAAGTAGGAAGTTCGCATTACTCTTATTAAGATATAATCAACCAAGAGATGAATCAATAAAGGTAAATGCATCTTTGGAGGGATGTTCTAAAGTGTAGAAAAATTGGTTGGAGAGGATTTTCTAGGTGTACAAAGAAGCGCTCTTGGAGCCTAAAGTGCTAACAACTAAGAGGGAAGAGGAGTACGAGATACAATTGTTACCTAAATCGCCATTACCAAACATTAGGTTGTGCAGGAAATCCATATTAGAAGTAGATGAAGTGAAGAAACAATTGCAACAACTATTGGAGCTGGGAGTAATTCAACCAAGCACCTCACCTTGTCGGTCACCTATCATCTTAGTACTAAGAAGAATAGAACTTGGAGAATGTGTATCAACTACAGATATTTGAATAAGATAACCCTCAAGAATCATTACCCTCTACCTATGATCCGTGACTTTCTAGATTAGTGGAAACATGCCAAGTACTTCACCAAGTTGGATCTCAAATTGGGATACCACTAGGTATGAGTAAAAGAAGAAGACATGTGCAAGATTATTATATTTATGCATTTGATGGATGTATTGTGTTCCTTTCTAGATTCATTTGTATTAGCATAATTAGATAATATATTGGTTTATAGCTCTACCTAGGAAGAGCATATCTCACTTCTCATGTAGATGCTAGAGACCTTGAAAAAGCATCAACTACTCAAAAACCTTAAGAAATACAAATTTCTTTGTAGTCATTGGTGTATTTAGGATATGTGATTGTTGAAGGGGAAATCAATATAGATCCCACAAATATGGAGGCCATCCTCAAGTGGCCAACTATTACTAATGTAACTAAGGTTAGGATCTTTGTGGGGACAACACAATACCTATGAAATTTTATAACATCCTTTTTTCTTATGGCTACACCACTCGATGTCATAATAACCAACAATAATAGTTTCGAGTGGGGAAAGGATCAACTTAAATATTTTGAAGAGCTTAAACAAAATATTATTCAAGCACTGGTACTTGAATTGTCCAATTTGCAAAATCCTTTCAAGGTAGAGATGTCCATACAAGTGAATATGTTATGGGAATGGTCTTAATGTAAACAAGCAAGTCCGTATGCTATCATTATGAAATGTTCCATGGTGAAGTCATAAATTCCATACATATGAAAACAAACTATATGCTCTAGTTCAAGTTGTTAATAAATGGAAACATTATCTAATGGGAAAGGAAACCATCAACCACATTGATCTCTAGTCACTACAATATTTACATGCCCAAAGTAAGCTTCAACAAATTGGTCACTACAAGTGGATGAAATTTTCATAGAAGATTCATCTAATAATTAAATATAAGAAGGGTCACACTAATAAATTGGAAAACATGCTTTCACGGCCACCCACATCCAAGATCGTAGTGGGAATCCTTATGCACATGGAGCCTTTCACCCATGAAGCATACAAAGAAGCATACACAAAATATGAGGACTTTAAAGAAGTGTTTCAATAGTTACAAGGCCATGTTCATATAGCAGAAAGTGATGGTAAGGCAAACAACCATCTCCATTATGGGTTTCTCTATGAGCTAGACAATCTATATTTCCCTAAAGGAGAAAGATTGTAGATTTTCAGAGAGGGTCACACCTCCAAATTTGCAAGGAATTTTGGTGTCGGGAAGACAATTTCCAACTTATAGAGGTATGTATATTGGATTATAATTCAATAATAAGTAGCTCAGTTTATTGGAGGATGCATACTTTATTGTACCAACAAGCCTAGTAATAGGAAGCAAAGATTATACCATCCCTTACTTGTTCTCACTAAACCATGGGATAATATCTCCATGGATTCCATGGGATGTTTGCCAATAACCAGGAATGGACATGATTATCTATTGGTGGTAGTTGACATTAAGTTTAATAACATGTGCATTCTCATGCATTGTAAAAAGACCATCAAGGGACCAAATTAAACAAGAATATTCTTTGAAAAGGCCTCGTGCACTTTGGGATACCAATGAGCATCATCTTAGGTAGAGATACCAAATTTCTTAGTGCCTTATAGACTACACTTTGGGAGAATATGGACAACAAGTTGAAGAGATGTACTACTTTCCATTCAAAAACATATGGGTATACAGAGGCAGTGAAAATGACATTAGTTTGTCTTTTGAGGGGTTACAATCAGAATCCTCCAAGGACATGGGATAAATATTTAATTTATATTCAACACTCTTATAATAGAATAATCCATAATTATACTATTAAGTTCCTTTTTGAAACTTTATTGGATATTTGAAACCTTCACCCTTAGTTGTTATATATGGATAACAAGGAGGAGTGAGGGAAGTCACCAGAGGACAAGCATTGGAAGATAAAAAAAATATTGATAAGATCAAGAAAATCCATTTACTCAAGTATAGGAGACATTGAAGAAGTCACAAGAAAAGTACAAGGCATGGCATGATCGACATAGAAGTGAGAAGGCATTTAAGGTGGGAGACATAGTATGGTTGCATCTGAAGAAAGAATTACTATAGGGTCCTGGTAAGAAGATCAAGGCTCTATGGTATGGTCCTTTTGAAGTGTTATAGAAGGTGGGTGATAATTCCTACAGACTCATTCGATCCCCATATACACGTTTACTCAATAGAGAATGTGGAAAAATTGAAACTTTATGAGTTGTCTTTATTGGAATACGAAATTGAAGACTTGTGAGAAAGTCTTCCCTACCATAGAGGCCTTAGCACTATAATCTCATGCAAAGTTAGTAGAAGATACAATTTTTCAAAGTAAGTTCAAAACAACCAAATGGGGGTAGCATGAACTCTAGAAAGTTGGGTTGAAAGGAAAACTTCCAAGCAAGGTTAAATGGTACTCTAAGGATAAAGTAGGGGAAATGTTCCCTCACCTCCTTCAATAAAATATTTTAGGGACCAAAAGATTCCCTAAATAGGGAGGTATAATATGAAATTAATCAATATATAAGTTGTCGGCTATTTTGGTACTTATGGGTGGAAAAAATGGAGGTATTGGCTTGTAGGGCCCATTTTAGGGGCATGTTCTGCTTTAGTGATTTGGGGTATAGAAATTTTCAGAGGCTATTTAAGGATCAAATGGTATTTTGGGGGGTCAAGACTTTGTGAACAAATTTCTTAGCACATTGACATTGTTATACACATCAATATCTTTCCAACGATGTAAAGACCAACTAAATCAAAGTTAGGATGAGGAAGTTATGCTTCCCACAAGTTTACCTATTTTGTTTACCACCATGATATCAAGTGGATGCCACATTGACTACAATTACTCACACATGTGGAGCTAGTCACATGTGGACTTTCAAGAAATTTTTAAAGGGTCCAAAGCCCTAAACCCAATCGGGAGTTGAGGCATGAAAAAACCCTAACCCTAACCCTATACAACTATCAAGCCATGTTAAATACTAGGATTCTAGGAAAGGAACGGGTTATATTCATATTGTATTGTTTATTTTTCTATAGTTGAGCATAGAATTTGGTAGTGAGATATTGAAATAGAACAGAGGAAGTAAAATATCTTGTAGCATCCATACAAGCAACAATGTCCATGGCAATTCCATAGCGAGTGCACTTTCTTTGTATTTGTATTTCATAACTTGGAAGATAAGAATAAGACATAGACCTCACCTTCTAGCTATGTTTTTGTTATATTGGGTTTTCTCAGGGTACATCTTATGTTCGTTGTGTGGATGGTATGTTATTTTCTTAACTTCTTTCACTTCAGTTTCAATTCATTTTAGCATTTTGTGCACTAAACTAGTAATATTAAATATGAAATTTAAAGTAAAACACTACATAATAAGAAATTATAAAATATTGTAAGATTTATTGTGATGAACTATTTTAGTAAAATATCCAAAACAAATTAGAGATCACTTTTTCTCCTATCATTTTTAGACATGTAAGGTGTTTGGTGCCTTTTCACTAATCACTAACCATAACTCTTGATTGAGAAAATAAGATTCAAGATAAATCTTCCATGTGAAAATTAACAATGTTGAACCTTCAATTACTCTAATCTTTATCGTCAACAATATTAAAGACTAAATTCATCAAGAAGTCCCATTAAATTTCACAAATCATCAAATACTTAAACTTTAAATGATAGAAAGAACTATCGTGCCGAAATAACCTCTCAACTTGAATCAAAAGTGAGAACTTTAATAGTTGTTAATGTAAATTCATGAAATTGGCATATATTCACCAAATAATGGCCCTTACCCCACTAAAGTTAAGCTTGACATGAAAATTCTAAACAAATCAACCTCAAGATTTACCACCATAAATAATATACTCTAACTCTATTGTTGACTTCAAAACATAATGATACCAATAGGCAAACAATATGGATAATATTATGTGAAAGTAACAAAATTTTAATATCTAATGAATAAGATGGATTCATACAAAACATAAGTATACATCATATCATTTAACAAGAAAATGCACTCAAACATCTACACGAAGAGCTAATCCATATTATTTTGAGAACGACATGAAGAAAGAAAAATCGAGATATAACAATGAAATACACAAAAATATAGAAGAGAACACAAAAATACAGTGAAACCCAACTTCTATTACTGAATAAGATAGAAAAACATTGTACAACTCAAACTGGTAGAATGGGGTAGCCTATCTATGAAAGGAAAGAGATGTTGACTATGCTTTATTCACAACAAGCTTTACATCACACTCCATTGCATGCTTAATGAGCCTCCTTCACCTCAATTATATATGAGAGAATGAGAGGAGAACAATTCCTATGATGCATGTGGGATAAATTGGACAAAGTTTATAAAATGCCATAGGCATGTAAAACACTAGGACATCCGGACAAACACCTATCCCAATACTACTCTAGCTTGAGCATGCTTAATTGTGGAGTTATAATGGGATCCTATGAATTAACGTTATGTTGTAGGCATGTACACAAGACCACTAAGAAATAATTACATGATGTCTATAATTAACAAATGAATATGACATTACATTTCATTCCCCAACAAAAGGGTGAATATCATGGTTTATCAAAACCACATGCTCAAAATGGTGATTCAGTGGAAAAGGTGGATGGCCACCAAGATCCATTTGGATCATTCCTCCCCCCTTAGGAATAAATGGTCCCCATTGCATCAAGTTCCCTTGGGAGATGACAATACTTCTACTAGATTTGAAACTTGGTGTGTTGCTTGCCTTGCTAAAGAAGTTGCCATGCTTAGCTTGTTGAAGGTTGTCATGAACTTATTGTTGTAGGGGTTGGATCCGCTCAACCAATATAGATGCATGATCTACTTGAGTGTGGGAGGACTCTGTCAATGAAGATGTAGCATGAAGAGTATGAATGGTTTTGTTATAACCTTGCTTGACTGGGCAGTGTGGAGGCACCCCCGTAGATGAAACAACAACATCTTGGTACTCTTCTACAATCTTGTTGATCTGCTTATGCTGGATAGAAATGTCTTGGGATGAGGCTGCAATGGTTTCAATGTCCTTCTGTTCACCTTTTGATCGGATTGTGAAGAGGCTAAACTTTGCAGTATGAGAGATTACTTTGTGGCATTGTTTTTGTGGGACAATAGTCAGAACTACCTATGGTATCATGTATAGTGTTGGCCCTTGGTTACGTAAGGAAGCAAAGATTAAGGAAGAAAGGTGAAGTATGAACTGCGCAGAAGGCACACAAACTGAGAATGGGTCGAAGTGGTAAAAGAACCAGAAAAGAAGGAGTGAAGTAAGGGAAAGCGAGTTGTTGAATGATAATATTGAGGAAGACAAATTATCAAAGAAGATGGATTGTGGACAACTCAACAAGCGGAAAAATCCACCAATGGATGCTTTGGAGCACCTCATGAGAAAGAAGGAAGAACAGGCTGAAGAAGCCCTGAAAACGCGGACCAAGTGGACCTAGGGTTTTGGATCTAGGTTTTTCCACATAGAATTTTGCCATGTAATGTATAAATAAAGGTCTAAGAGGACTTGGGAGGGGTTCGTCATTACTATGGTTGTTGTTATTGTTCATTGTTGATTACTTTTGTGGAGAGTAATATTGAGTCTGTGTTGTAAGATCTTCATCTTGGTGCGAAGATTAACCCTGCAAATGGGTGCATAGGGAGGGGAGAGAAAGAGAAAGAGAGGAAGAGAGAGAGATATGAAAGCTAAGTGCACAAAAAGAACTATATGTTTCCATCTTAATATATTAAGAAACACATTTATTTGGATGTAGCCCTAGGGAGAGGGTGAACCACGTATATAATTTTGTTCTGTGTGATTGATGTTGTGTGAATTGGCATCTGATATATTGTTATTGCATTGTTGTGTTAGATCAGAGATATAACCATGCAAGGTAAGAATAATAGTGGTAAAGAATATATATATTGTTGTGTGTTGTTGTCCTAGATTCACTTTGAATTTCCTTTGGTTGTAGACACCTATGTACTGCAACCCCCTATTGCTACTTTAGGTGAGACTGCATCAACTTTGTAGGTGTTGCCAAAAGGGCCAGTAGTTAGGGATTGTTGGTGTGTTGTTAGAGTTGAGCCATGGGTCTTCCCCTGTGCCAACAAATGGTTTCGTTGCCTAGACCGAGATCTTCTTGAGGGAATGTCAAGGTGGTTTCCATCGAAGACAGATATTCAGAAGTGGATAGAAGAACAAGAAAGGGACTTCGTCAAAAATCAGAATAAGAACCCTATTATTAGTATAGATAATTGGTTGGGAAGGTATATCTTTACTGATATACATGAGATTTTCTTTAGAGGAGTTCATAAGGAGCTATACGAGTGGTTAGCCAGATTAGTAGATACCCAGTTTGAGATCAGATCTAGACCACCTGTGGTTTGGACGTCGACATTGGTTAAGAAGTTCAAGAGATTTGATAACATCGTGTCAAGAGAAGTAGACCACTGGTTTGATAGCACTATTGTAGGGTACATCACCGAATTTGTTGTTGACAAAGTAGAGTCATATAGCCAAGAAGAGAGATATTTACTTAAGGGACTTAGAGGAAAATTTTTACACTTTTTGAAATTGAAGATCAAGATGCTATTGCATGAGAAGAACATCTTGAAGATATAATGCTCATTTGGATTGAAAATATAATGTTCAATAACTCATACAGCGACAACGACACAGAGGTTGGACACACGCATAGTGGGAGGTCATTTCGAGAAGTTCCTCTTGTGGACCTGTTTGATCAGAGTCACGAGCCATTGGTGCAGGATGAAGGGTTCTACAATGGAGAAGAAGAAGATATATTGAACAAGGAGTACTCAGAGTCCGCTAGGGTAGAGGAAGGGAAGACTGAAGAACCTCGCCGAGAAGAATCAGTAACTTCATGGACTACACCTATGGTTGAAGTAAGTACTATCACTCCTCCTATTGTTTTAGCATCATCAAGTAACCAGAGTAGTCAGAGTTATCAGAGCACTATTACCAACAATTCAATACATACTTAGTCAAAAAACCTAGGAAGATCTATGGAAGGTGAAATGAGGCTACCTATATTTAGAGGAGATGGATCTGGAGATCTTGATCAACACTGATTCTTATGTGAAGCTATATGGAATATTAAACAATTCAATGACGAAGCTGTTAAGAGAGCTCAGTTTAGTACTACCTTGAGGGACAACACACTGAGATGGTACATGAAGTTTGTTAAATGAGTTGTACAACCTAAACCGCTAAATGATATCAAGACTGCGTTGAGTGAACAATTCAAGAAACCCAAGTCGGAGTTGCAGTTCATTACCAAACTAAAAGAAATCAATTAGAGAACAACTGAACCTGTGTGGGAATTTGACCAGAGGTTTAAGACCTTGACAAGCCATTTGATTTTTCAAATTCCAGACGAGCAAACTAAGGAATGGTTCATTGTTACCCTCTTACCACACATCAGAGTTCCCCTGATGCAACATAAGGTTGCTTCGTAGGCTGATACACTGGAGATCGCCATGAAACTAGAATCATCCCCTATGGGAGAATCCAACTCAGGTATGAGTCAAATTTTTAGTCAGCTAACTAGCTTATCTTTGCAGGTCGAAGATATGAAGAAAGAAAAGGGAAAAGATAAAAGAGAATACATATGGTGTATTAGATGTAATTCAGAAGGACATGAAAAGGAGCATTGTCCCCTATTTAATGAGTATTTGTCCTCCAGAGCTCCGAGCCCTTTGAAGAAGGTTATTCTACCTTGGTGCGAGGTAAGTAGAAATAGGCATCACCCTGGTGAATGTTATTACATGAAAAAATATGTCCAGACACCTACCAATCTCTACTGTACATTTTGTAAATCTGCAGGGTATGATGAGAATGACTGTAGGGCTTATGACCTCTTGCATGAAAAGTTGAGAGATACATATAGGATTCAAGGAGAGATGCAACAAGAGGGAAATGCTACGTAGTTTAATTCCCCAGGAAGAGAAAACTTCAACCCTCATGGTGGATTCAGAGGAAAAGGAGGAGCAGGAGGCATGGGTCGAGGTCGAGGTCATATCATTTTTTATAATTGTGCCAAGCCAGGTCACTTGGCAAGGGATTTTCATAACCCTTGTACCACTTGCAGCTACTGCAACTCATTTTAACATGTTATTGAAGATTGTCCAGCATTGTTGGCGAAAATCCAAGAGAAACGGGAAGGAAACCAACAAGTCCAATTAATATCAGTTGAACCTAGTGGAGAGGATCCTGGATTTGTTGTTATTACTACAGGAGGCATTGTTATAGGAGAAGACAGGGTGACTCCAAAAAATACTACAGAGGGATCAAGGATCATAAGAGCTGTAGAGAAAACACAGTTGTTTGATCCAAGAAAGGAAAAGTAGACTGTTACACATTATTTTCGTCATCCCTATGATCGTTAATGATGTAAACCTATCTATTACCTTTAGAGGGGTCACAGTGGCCTA
>JASDQU010189230.1:2868-15291 GCA_032191745.1 Picea mariana | reverse complement strand
ATTTCAGATAAGAAGCCTCTTCGAGGGGGTAACCTCCTTTTACCCCACTTAAATGTTCAAGTACAAGATGATTCAAAATGAAAATGTATCCTTGGTATATATAGGAGACTAGGAGGTATAATTACAACTAATGGCCTAAAGCCCACATAAATTATATAAAATTACTAATATAATATGCCCCAATTAAGGGGTAATGAGCCAATATTAGGGATTAACATTTGTATAGTGATGTGGCAGTGAGTTGGCATGCTAACAAGGCAGACACACTGGTAGGGGTGAATTGGATGTTGACACGTGGCAATTAGAGGGAAAGTGTTATGGTACCACGTGGCCCAGTCATGGGTTGCCACATGTCACCCCTCCATTGGTTGTGTTAGAGATATTTCTGGTAAGGGGGGTAAAATGCGCAGGAATGGGATAAAAACCCACTTACCCTAAGTTTGGGATGCATTGCGCCTGTGTTAAATGAAAATCAAGTCTGGACCGCGGAGATTCGCGCACCCGGATCAACGGCGCACATAGGATTTCGGAGCCCCCCCGTCTTTCTACCTTTAAGTGGAAGGGGGGGGTCCGGAATCAAGGGCACACATCTGCAACAGTCACGATCGAGCCGCCTGGATCAACGGTGCATAGGGTGATTCCGGACCCCCCCCCACCTTTCTACCTTTAAGCTGAGGGGGGGGGTCCGGAATCGAGTATGCATCTCTCCAACGGCTGCGATTGGTGCACTCGGATCAACGGCGCACAGGCAATCCAGGCACCCTCTTCCTTTCTGCATTTAATTGACGTGGGCCCCCCCCCTTCTTGTCTTTTTATCTTGCCATCTGTCTGTCTCCCCTCTTCTGGTCCGTATGGTCCCTTTCTCGTCTCATCTTCCACTCACCGCCTGCCATGTGTCCCGCTCCTTTCCATGTCAGCCTCCTGCTAAAAGCAAGACCATTATATCTCATCTCCTGCCTCCTCCGCTTATTGTCTTCCGCCATGTGTCTTCCTTTGTCGTCCCTCTCACACCTCGTCACTTCTTACCACACTCTCATAAGTGTTGATTCCATCACTCCCGCTATGCACCCCATCCCTCGCGCCAGCCTCCACGCCTATCCATCAGGCAGTTCAGTTAATCTAGGTGGCAGCGCAAGGGGTCATCCACGTCCCAAAGTTACCGAGTTGGCCAGGCCATCCTCAATCCCAATGAAGTAGTTATGAAGGTAGTTGGTGGTGGTTAGACATCGCCTCTGCCTTAATGGGAAAGTCCGGCAACAAATTTAAAGCACGTTGGTTCACCCATAGAACTGTCAGAAATTCGATTGCGTCTGCCATAAGTTGCATGATCATTCAGAGACGGCAGCTACAGATTGTCAGAAGCCATGCAGACATGATGTGTTTAATGCAGTGTCTCGATTTTGTTGTTGTTGTTGTTTGAGTATATGTAGGCATTTTCGCCATTTTTGTATCTATTAATGGTTGAGCAAAGCTCTCGGTTGTAAATCTTTAATGAAGCACTGATACTCTAGTTATGTATGAAATTTTGAGACTTCTTTCCTTATGAATGCTAGTTTCTTTTACATCTTTGTTATACTGTGTTAGAACGGCTCGGAATTGGAGGATCCAGTCGAACTGCAGCTGTTATAGGATGATGTTGTAATGGATCACTGTAATAGTTGTGTTGTTTCTAATTAGTTCTTGTGATTTTCCCAGCGCTGAGTGACTTGGAATTGGAGGATCCGTCAAGTCCCCTTTTCAGTTTCTTGAGACCCTGAACCAAGAGGATCTTGGATTCAGAGTCTTTCTTCTGAAAACTACCGAAAGCCTGTTGCCCAAAGTTGTTTGTTCACCTCTCTTACTAAGTCTTCCACCTTTTCATCTTTTAATCAACCCACTGGCTGAAGTTAGGTCGAGACCTCCTTTGTTACTTACGTACCAGACCCAGTCCCTGATTTAGAGTAATATCTCCGCGAGTCTTTATCTCCGTTTGATCACACCTTTATAAACAAATCGTGACATTAAACTGATGGGTGTCGGGCTCTGCTCCTGCAAGCAATCCAGGAGTGACTTCCGACGCTAACATTTCTGGCGTCGTTGCTGGGGACGAAGTTGAATATTTTCCCCGAGGTTGAATGACAAAGATTAGTTGATTTTGAAGGTGCATCAGATATCAGAACCTGAATATTTATACTGTGCACCTGGCGACTCCATTGTGACGAATCTGCTAGGGAGAATCTACTCTATCAATTGTGGCTTTCAGAGGCAGACACACGCGGTCTCATCCACAGCTTCCTCTAGCTACACCTGAAGCTGACCCAGAGGTGGTTCTCAGAAGAGGAAAGAGCTCTGCAAAAGAAGTTTCCAACGCCGAAACAGGTAATCCGTCATCTCCTTCTGTGAGAACTCCTTTTTCTCCTCCGCAGTTTCTTAATAGACCTCCTTCAGAGGTTTCTCATTTCTTGAATTTTGGGAGTGTTCCTGCTGAGTTTTCCCCTCTTGGTCTGGGATTGGAGGGATAAATTCTTGTCACTCCCCTCTCCTCTGAAGCTGTTCCTTAGCATAGACCCGGGACTACAGAATATTTCCCCACTCTTGCACAAAGAGGAGTTCCTGTTGACTTGAGCTCATTAGCCTTCTCCTTGAATCCTCTCTTGTTTCCCACTCCGCTCTGAGACTCATTCCCAGTAGCCCCTTCATGAAATCCTTCTCCTCCAAGCTCTCCTCGACCTAATATTCCTATGGCTGGTGCTAATCCCCCTCTAAACAGAATGGATGCCATAGTCCCTTCTAGATATGCTGCCTTAATCCTACCCCATCCTATGAATCCTCTCCCTACTGGAGACTATTTGAAATACATGCCCAAGTTCACTGGAGAAGGGGACATAACCGTAGAGGAACACTTGGTTGCCTTATACAGTTATGCAGACAACCTAAACATTGAAAATGAATATGTCTGGATGAGAGTCTTCATCCAGAGCCTGGATGGTGAGGTGAGGAAATGGTTTAGAGGATTGTCCGCTAGATCTATTGCTGGAATTGAAGCCCTTGATGGTGTTTTTCTAAGGCAGTGGGGAGATAGGAAAGATTTCATTTATTACATGACAGAGTTTGGGTCTCTGAAGAAAATGGAAGGAGAGTCTGTATCTGACTTCTCCAAAAGATTCAATAAGATGCATAATAAGATTCCTGCAGAGATAAATCCCTCAGAAGCCTCTGCCCAAATTTCCTACGATGGTGCATTTGACCCTGATTTTTGTCTTTTATTGAGAGAAAGAAGAGCCACCTCCTTAGCTCAAATGAAATATGCGGCCATAGAAGTGGAATCCAACATATTAGCAGCTGACAGACTAAGGAACAAGGCAGACGCAGACAGAAGAAAGGGAAAATCCGAAGCCTCAACTTTTGGCCCATTGTTGCCTCACACTCAAGTGGATGAACTGACCAAGATGATGAAGTTCCTGTCTAAAGAGATGGAAAGACTGAAGGTGGAAAGGAAGCAAATGTACAAGGGCCCTCAGAGCACTGAAAACAAAGGAGGTTTCAGAAGGCCAAATAATATTGCTCCCCCGACTATGCACAAAGAAAGGGGAAGAGACAGAGAAGACCAGAGAATTCAGCCCCCTTTTCAGAACCATTTGGTGGTTGATGAGGAAGAAAGAGAAATAGAGGAGCTTGATCCTGAAATCCACTGCTTAGAAGACACTCCTCCTTTTCCTCACCTCACTCAAGCAGCTTACGAAGAGTCTCTCATGGATAGTCAGCTAAATGATTTGAGCAATGGAGACAAGGCTAGCGGCGGTCGAGGCAGGTATAACCTGAGGTCTGACAAAAAGACAGCAGCACCAGATATTCCTGAGCAGTCCACTAGAATAGAGAAACCCGCTAATGAATTAGCAGGCATTCATAGGGGTAAGAAGGATCAATCCCTTGCCCCCATTTTCCACAATCATGCTCCTGAAATAAGAGAAATTCCAAATCCTACATCTTCTTTTAATTTCGAGCATGAAATTCAAAAGATCAGAATCCCTGTGCCCCTCACCAAGCTAATTAAACATGGGGAATTTAAAAAATGTTTCTCTAAGCTTTTACAGTTTGAACCCTCATGCCTTCCCACAGACTCCATAAATCTCCAAGATGAAAAGCCAGCAGTTGTCCTAGGTCCCATGGTAGGAGACAAAGATGATTCATCCCCTCCCTTCTACACATCCTTGAATATACATGATAAAGTGTTGCACAACTGCTTGATGGATTCAGAGGCTTCTCACAACTTCATGCCCAAAACTGTCATGGAAGAGTTAGGACGAGAAGTCACCCGAGCCTATCATGACCTCTATTCTTTTGACTCCAGGAGAGTTCAGTGTCTTGGAGTTATTAAGGACCTGGTTGTGACCTTGTTTCAGCTGCCCATGAAAAGTGTGGTCATGGATATCATAGTAGTTGATTTCCCCCCCAAGTTCGATATGCTATTGTCAAGATATTGGATAAAAAGACTTGGGGGGACTTTTCAAATGGACCTCACATACGCTACTATCCCAGTGTTTGGAGGAGAGCACACAAGACTATACAAGGAAGCCCAACTGGTCTACATAATCAGTGATGAAGCCAACCCTACCAATCATCCCATATTTGCCTTGGACACTGATTTAGGCTCCAGTTTACTGCAGCTCACCCATGCCCCCGAGCCTCCTCTGAAACTCAGAAAGAAGCCCACTGTTTCCCCTGAGGTTTCTCCCTCCATCACCCCAATCTGGAAAATGTTTTTCGATGGAGCCTGTTCCTGAGAAGGCGCTGGAGCTGGAGTGGTTTTTGTGTCACCTGCTCAAGAGACCATATCCCTGTCATATAAGCTAGAATTCGAAACCACCAATAATGTGGCAGAATATGAGGCTCTTATCCTAGGATTAAGAGCCACGAGGGAAATGGGAATTCAGGAGGTAGCAGTGTTCGGAGATGCCGAGTTGGTAGTCTAGCAGATCAGAAGCACTTATCAGGCCAAGCATCCTCGACTCAGGATTTACAGAAATGAGGTATGGGACCTAATTGACAGTTTTTTCTCAGCATTTAACATTTCTTTCATCCCAAGAGAAGAAAACACAGTGGAAGATTCCTTGGCTATATCAGCAAGCATTTTCAAAGTACCCTTACCGCCCAAACTAAGGTATGATGTAGAAGTAAAATACAGGCCCTCCATACCTGACAACATCAAACATTGGAAGGTGTTTGAGGATGATCTCGAGATCAATAAGTTCTTGGAGACTATCGAAGAATTTTCAGAGATGCATATCGACCAAGATTCCACCTCCGAGGAAAGGTTTGATGGGGGTGAGTTGCTGAGTAAAATAGCAAAGCATGACATTATTCAGTTGCCTAGCAATCACATCCCAAGGGGACTGGTCCCGTTAGAGAGATTGTTCGATGGGAATGATGTGGCAGTAAAGGGGAGAGTTTCAAGGGATGATGCTGACACAGCTGAGTGCAACATTGGCACACCAGAGGAGCCTAAGTTTGTCAAGATGTCAAGGAGTTTGGCCAAGGAGCAGAGGGTTGAATATACCAAGTTGCTGAGAGAGTTTGTTGATGTGTTTGCATGGACCTATGAAGACCTCAAGACGTATGACACATCAGTCATTGAACACAAGATCCCACTGAAAGAAGAGGCTAAGCCATTCAAGCAGAAGCTGAGACAAATAAATCCC
The DNA here is from genome assembly GCA_032191745.1 of Picea mariana. Taxonomy (NCBI): domain Eukaryota; kingdom Viridiplantae; phylum Streptophyta; class Pinopsida; order Pinales; family Pinaceae; genus Picea; species Picea mariana. The sequence goes on along the minus strand of JASDQU010189230.1, from coordinate 9,613 downwards.
ATGTTACTACCTGTCATGGAGAAAGAAGTGAAGAAGCTACTAGATGCCCAAATCATTGTCCCCTTGAGATATTCTGATTGGGTGGCCAATTTAGTTCCAGTAAGAAAGAAAAGTGGGGAAATCAGACTCTGCGTCGATTTTGGGAACCTAAATAGGAGCTCCAGGAAGGACAATTATCCCCTGCCCAACATGGAACATATATTGCAGAAGGTCATTGGCGCATCTAGAATATCCATGATTGATGGCTTCTCTGGCTACAATCAGATATCAGTCATGCCTGAGGATAGGGAAAAAACGGCCTTCACCACTCCTTGGGGCACATTCATGTATGCCAAAATGCCTTTCGGGCTGATGAACGCAGGAGCAACATTTCAGCGGGCCATGGACATAGCCTTCATCGGGGAGAAAGACCAGTTCGTGGTGATCTATCTAGATGACATCACGGTCTTCTCCAGGACAGACAAGGAGCATTGCTGCCACTTGAAGAGAGTTTTACTGAAGTGTCAGAGGTTTGGCCTATCCCTGAACCCCAAGAAGTCTTTATTTTCTATGAAGGAAGGGAAGCTATTAGGCCATATAGTGTCAGCAAAGGGAGTAAGAATTGATCCCAGCAGGGTAGAATCACTTCATACCCTGTCACTTCCCAGATCTAAGAAGGAAGTTCAGGCCTTTTTGGGGAAGATAAATTTTCTGAGGAGATTTGTCTCAAACTTTGTTGAGTTGGTGAAACACATCACAGCCATGCTCAAGAAGGGAAAAAAAGTGAAATGGACTAATAAACCCAGGGAATCTTTTGCCCAAATAAAGAGAGTGCTGACTGAGGCACCTGTGCTAATCAGTCCTGATTATTCTAAAGACCTTCTGATTTTTTCTTTTGCTTCTTTTGATACAGTAGCAGTAGTCTTGTTGCAGAAAAATGAGCAAGGGCGAGAGCAACCCATTGCCTTATTTAGCAAGGCATTGAGAGATGCAGAACTCCGGTACAAGAGCATGGAGAAGCAGGCTTATGCCTTGGTGAAAGCCCTCAAAGCTTTTAGAGTCTATGTCTTTCACTCAAAGATCACCACATACGTTCCTTCTGCCTCTGTGAAGGACATCCTCGTACAGCCTGACATAGACGGGAGAAGAGGTAAATGGATTGCCAAGATCCTAGAGTTTGATCTGGAGGTCAAGCCTACCAAATTGATAAAGGGGCAGGGTTTAGCCAAGTTGCTGGCTGAATCCAACTGCAAAGCTTTGGGGATTAACTTCATCAACGAGCAAGCTGAGTCATCCAATGAGCATTTCCAGAGTGCCTTGCCACTAGCAGCATGCGCCTGGTACAAGGATATCTTGTATTTTTTGCAAGAATTGAGGCCTCCTAATGGAATGGAAAAGAGAAAGGAGAGAGCTTTAAATCTCAAGGCTGTCAGGTATTGCATTTTGACCAGGTCCTGTACTGGAAAGACCCTCTAGGGGTATTCTTAAGATGCCTGGACCCACAAGAATCCCAAAAGGTAATGTTTGATTTCCATGGCGGTCTCTACGGAGGTCACCATTTCTGGAAGACCACAGCTCACAAGATCCTCCAAGCAGGGTATTACTGGCCCACTTTGTTCCTTGATGTCTGCAGAGAAATCAGAGCTTGCATCAAATGCCAGACGTTCTCAGGAAAGTAGCAGCTCAAATCTATGCCATTGAACCCTGTAGTAGTTTCAGCACCCTTTCAGCAGTGGGGATTGGACTTCATTGGAGAAATTCATCCCTCCTCAAGTGGCCAGCACAGATGGATCCTGACTGCTACAGACTATTTCACCAAGTGGATAGAGGTTGTTCCCACCAGGAGCACTTCCCACAAAGTAATTATTAGCCTCCTGGAGGATATCATAGCCAGATTTGGCTGCCCTAGCAGAATTGTCACTAATAACGCCACCCCCTTCAGGTCTAAGCCTCTGGTCAAGTTCTGTGAACAGTTTGAGATCTCACTAATTCACTCTACTCCCTATTATCCTCAGGGAAATGGATTGGCAGAATCTTCAAACAAAAGCCTGATCAAGCTCATTAAGAAGTTGTTGGAAGATAATAAAAGGGTCTGGGATTCGAGGCTCAAATTTGCTCTATGGGCTGATCGGGTGGCAACAAAGAAGTCCCTGGGCATCTCACCCTTTCAACTTGTTTATGGAACAGAGGTTGTTTTCCCCACTCAGCTCGCTTTATCTGTGGCAAGATTCCTCCAGGACATTGAAGGAGAGCCTGACCATATGGTCAGAAGGATTCATCAGATGTTGGAAGTGCAGAAGATTAGAGATCATGTCCTGAAAAGGCCCTACGATCATCAACAGAAGATCAAGCAGGATTTTGACAAGAAGGGCAGAAAGAAAGAATTCGAGCAGGGTGATCTGGTGCTGAAATAGGATGCACCCAGGCAGGACAAGGGCAAGCACAGTAAGTTTGGTGCCCTCTGGTTTGAGCCTTTCAAGATCCTTGAAGCATTTTTAAACAATACATACAGGTTGCAGGATCTGGAAGGCAAAGAAGTTTTTAGTGGCCCAATAAATGGGCATTTCTTGAAAAAATGTTTTTTGTGAGCCGCAGTTGGCTCTTTTTGTTTTTTTGTAAATATTGTTTTTGTTTTCATTTTAATAAATGACTCCTTAGCCCAACAGTAAGGCACTGAATCTGCAAAAGTGTTCTTAGAGCATCACAGGGACGACTCTATCCCCATGGAGCCAAATGTTAGCGATATTTCTGGTAAGGGGGGTAAAATGCACAGGAATGGGCTAAAAACCCACTTACCCTAAGTTTGGGATGCATTGCGCCTGTGTTAAATCAAAATCAAGTCTGGAACACGAAGATTCATGCGCCTGGATCAACGGCGCACATAGGATTCCGGAGCCCCCCCGTCTTTCTACCTTTAAGCAGAAGGGGGGGGTCCAGAATCGAGGGCGCACATCTGCAATGGTCACGATCAAGCCGCCCAGATCAACGACATGTAGGGTGATTCCGAACCCCCCCCCCGCCTTTCTACCTTTAAGCTGAGGGGGGGGTCCGGAATCGAGTATGCATCTCTTCAATGGCTGTGATTGGTGCGCCTGGATCAATGGTNTTGTATTGTTATCTTGCCATCTGTCCATCTCCCCTCTTCTGGTCCGTATGGTCCCTTTCCCGTCTCATATTCCACTCACTGCCTACCATGTGTCCCACTCCTTTCCACGTCATCTTCCCACTAAAAGAAAGCCCATTATATCTCATCTCCTACCTCCTCCACTTATTGTCTTCCACCATGTGTCTTCCTCTGTCGTCCCTCTCATGCCTCGTCACTTCTTACCACACTCTCATAAGTGTTGATGCCATCACTCCTGTTATGCACCCCATCCCTCGCGTCGACCTCCACGCCTATCCATCAGGTAGTTAAGTTAATCCAGGTGGCAGCGCGAGGGGCCGTCCACGTCCCAAAGGTGTCGAGTTGGCCAGGCCATCCTCAATCCCAATGAAGCAGTTATGAAGGTAGTTGGTGGTGGTTAGACATCGCCTCCGCCTTAATGGGAAAGTCCGGCAACGAATTTAAAGCACGTTGGTTCACCCACAGAACTGTCAGAAATTCGATTGCGTCTGCCATAAGTTGCACGATCATTCAGAGACAGCAGCTACAGATTGTCAGAAGCCATGCAGACGCGATGTGTTTAATGCAGCGTCTCGATTTTTTTGTTGTTGTTGTTTGAGTATATGTCGGCATTTTCGCCATTTTTGTATCTATCGATGGTTAAGCAGAGCTCCCAGTTGTAAAGCTTTAATGAAGCACTGATACTCTGGTTATGTATGAACTTTTGAGACTTCTTGCCTTATGAATGCCAGTTTCTTTTACATCTTTGTTATACTGTGTTAGAACGGCTCGGAATTGGAGGATCGAGTTGAGCTGCAGCTGTTATAGGATGATGTTGTAATGAATCACTGTAATAGTTGCATTGTTTCTAATCAATTCTTGTGATTTTCCCAGCACTGAGTGACTTGGAATTGGAGGATCCAGTCAAGACCCTTTTTCAGTTTCTTGAGACCCTGAACCAAGAGGATCTTGCATTCAGAGTATTTCTTCTGCAAACTGCCAAAAGCATGTTGCCCAAAGTTGTCTGTTCACCTCTCTTACTAAGTCTTCCACCTGTTCATCTTTTAATCAACCCACTGGTTGAAGTTAGGTTGAGACCTCCTTTGTTACTTACGTACCAGACCCAGTCCCTGAGTTAGAGTAATATCTCCTCGAGTCTTTATCTCCATTTGATCACCCCTTTACAAACAAATCGTGACATTAAACTGATGGGTGTCGGGCTTTGCTCCTGCAAGCAATCCAGGAGTGACTTCCAACGCTAACAGGTTGGCATATAGAAAAAGTTTATGTGACTCCAAGGAAGTCAAACTCGTGATCTCCGGTCCGGCTGGAAGAGTTTTGACAGGGCCGGGATACCAGCCCACCCTCGGTATTGCTTATTGTATATGGTGTGGTTTAAATTTTTAAACTTACCGTTATGTTATGTCCGTGGAGTAAAGGGTTTGGGTCTATCCCTAGCCCCCGACGCATCACCATAGAACCTTACCACCATATCACTCCCTTATACGACGCGCGTGGAATTGTGGGGTTAGCACCCGGTCAATCGGGCTAGCCCGTTGACCAAGGCACGTGACTAGTGCTAGAAACTAGGGACCTAACAACCATTATGAGTGCATGGGAGTGTTGGGGCTTGGCCACATGGGTTGTAGCCACATGACCAGGGGTCTATTCCGGAGGGTCTAGCATGCCAGCCTAGCCCATGACCATATGGCAATGCCCCATATGCCTAGGGGCCTGGGGAAAAGGGGTTGCTCCCTATATATGTTCAATTTAGGGTTTTTTAACTATATTGTAAGATTTTATTTGATTTTTCAGCCAATTTTGAGAGATTTTGGCCATTATTGGAGGATCTGGAGCCCTTTTTGAGGTCATATATTGGGGGGAAGTTAGGATTTTGTTTCCAAATTCAAGCCTATATAAACCAGAGGTTCTTGGAAGCCTTAGGGAGGTTCAGAAGAGGAGAAATGTTGAAGAATTGTAAAGCCAAATCTATTTTAATGCAGGGAAGCCATTGAGGAGAGCAACTTTCCGAGCCATTTATGGGATCTCCATTCAATCGTTTTCAATGTCATCAGTTGTGTTGGGTTATTAAGATCTAGAAGAACACATATAGATCAGTTTGTAATCCATTTGGAACTTTTAGGATTTACTTTTGAAGCTTTGAGGAGAAATAAGAAAGCCTCATCCACTAATACAAAGGCCCGAAGACGTAGGCGATATTGTCGAACTCCGTTAACAACTTTTGTTGTCATGGTTTGCTGATTCTTGTGCTTATTTCCAGATCTATATATCTTATTATGGATTCCATGTTACATCTTTAATTCTTCCTCTACCGTTATGTTATGTCCGTGGAGTAAAGGGTTGGGGTCTAGCCCTAGCCCCCGACGCATCACCATAGAACCTTACCACCATATCACTCCCTTATACGACGCGCGTAGAATTGTGGGGTTAGCACCCAGTCAATCGGGCTAGCCCGTTGACCAAGGCACGTGACTAGTGCTAGAAACTAGGGACCTAACAACCATTATGAGTGCATGGGAGTGTTGGGGCTTGGCCACATGGGTYGTAGCCACATGACCAGGGGTCTATTCCGGAGGGTCTAGCATGCCAKCCTAGCCCATGACCATATGGCAATGCCCCATATGCCTAGGGSCCTGGGGAAAAGGGGTTGCTCCCTRTATATGTTCAATTTAGGGTTTTTTAACTATATTGTAAGATTTTATTTGATTTTTCAGCCAATTTTGAGAGATTTTGGCCATTATTGGAGGATCTGGAGCCCTTTTTGAGGTCATATMTTGGGGGGAAGTTAGGATTTTGTTTCCAAATTCAAGCCTATATAAACCAGAGGTTCTTGGAAGCCTTAGGGAGGTTCAGAAGAGGAGAAATGTTGAAGAATTGTAAAGCCAAATCTATTTTAATGCAGGGAAGCCATTGAGGAGAGCAACTTTCCGAGCCATTTATGGGATCTCCATTCAATCGTTTTCAATGTCATCAGTTGTGTTGGGTTATTAAGATCTAGAAGAACACATATAGATCAGTTTGTAATCCATTTGGAACTTTTAGGATTTACTTTTGAAGCTTTGAGGAGAAATAAGAAAGCCTCATCCACTAATACAAAGGCCCGAAGACGTAGGCGATATTGTCGAACTCCGTTAACAACTTTTGTTGTCATGGTTTGCTGATTCTTGTGCTTATTTCCAGATCTATATATCTTATTATGGATTCCATGTTACATCTTTAATTCTTCCTCTTTCTCAAATTCCTAAATGGTTAATGATCTCATGCTTTAAAACTTAACCATAGTCTTTAAGAGATATTTTCAGATCGGAGTAAAAATTAATCTCCCCCCAAAATGATATTTTCAGAGTTACAAACACCAAACTCACTAAGTCAATCCCAAAAGGGACAATGATTAGAATATGGGCCAAAGATATTGACTAACTTGAGAAAAGTTTTAAGAAATATATCAGTTTCCTGAATAATTATGCAAGAGGGGAGAATAACCTTATTTGTCACCTTTATATGAGGACCCCAAGACAAAATTAGACCCCCAAGAGGCCTTCAACGTCTAAAGAAAAAAAGTACCACCATAGAATCCAAGGTATGAGAACTTCCTCTACCTCGATGTCACTACACATCATCTCTTGAATCATTAGAAAGTCA
>JASDQU010189228.1:3571-15766 GCA_032191745.1 Picea mariana | reverse complement strand
ATAACGTAAGGAGAAGTGTGCTTATACTTACTCCCTCGTACTCCCAAATATAATGTTTGGTTTTATTTTACCAATATCACTAGTTATAAATGCACCACTGATTTATGCCATAATCACGAGTTTCATTCCTTTATGAACACGTGCACATGTACTAAATGAATGCAGATATTAGGTGGAAGATTCATAAGATATTAGGTGGTTAATAATTTGAATCATGAATCATCATTGTTCATAATTTGAATTATGGGAAAACTATAATAATAATAATAATTTAATTTTAAGGTCACAGCTAAGTCAGATATCAAATTTGTGTATAAGATCCTTTGTTTGTGGGACAAGGATCCCTTCGTCCAACAATTTGACAACTAAAGTCTACGAAAATATATATACCTTACCCCCTTCTTAATATGAACAAACACGTGTTCTTAATCATTAAGCTATAAATAAAAGTAAGTTATGTAGTAGTTAGTCTTTGCTTCCACTTTTAAGTTAAGTTTTGTATATGTATCATTTTATTTATAACCTTTATTTAAGTTTAATTATGTGTGGTTGAGTAGCTTACATGTAAAATTGTACATTTATAGCTATTGTGTTCAAAGGCACTCTAACTATTGATAATAGATTGCTAAAATTATCGGATGCTTGTTATTTGAAAAATTCAAAAATATGTGTATATCATTAACTTGGTTACATTGGGATTAAGTTAAAATGATTGTAGATTAGTTTTCTAAAAATGTAGTCAAGTTGAATATATATATTGGAGCTAACAACAAAATATATATATCTAGCAGCAACCCAACCATATGTATATATAAAGGAGTAGTCTAGCTCCCCTTGCTTGAAATATATAGATAAGATGGGGCTTATATTCCATAGATAATGCTATAAAGGTCAGACCCCACCATTATTAGTTTTTATTAGAAGGCCAATTGTTAGAAGCCCCTTTATTGGTAGAGAATGATGAAAGTTTGGTGGACTATTTGAATTGCTAAATTGTTTTTTAATGTAAGAGATTTTGGAGTTGATTATATATATTAAAAAATAATGATAATAAATTATTTATAAATGTCTCAAAACAATTTTTATGATGGGTTTGTTTTTAAAATTGTCCTTCACGTGACACTTTATATCATCATTTAAATAATATGTATTATATGTGTTGTTTTTTTTAATTCATAAATATAAGAGCAACTTTGGTTGTGAATAGAAAGACAACTTGTAACATAAAATTAGAATAACTCCATATATTATTGAATTAAAATAAATCTAAGTGTACATTAAAATATATTGAGTTAATTTATGAAATCCTTTAAAAACATGGATGATAATTATTGGTAAAATGAGCATCTTTAGAAGTTGCCCATAAAATGGAGATGTATTTACTTATATTTCTTTTCAATGCACATGTTTAACCTTTTCAACACTGGTGCTAAATTCTAATATTCTCTTCAACCTTTTGGTAGAATTAACAACCAATATAAATGAATATTTAAGTACCTATTGTGCTTTTCAATATACATGTTGGACTGTTTTGTTCTGAATCTTCTCTTCAATCTTTTTTTAAATAGCTATGATGAGCTTTGAAGATCGCTTAATTCAAGTTAACCAAAACAAATATTTTTAATTGCATGGAGATTTACATACATAATCATTCCATTTAGATTGATAATTAAACTCATATTGAGGAAGCATTAAAATAAATGACTGTAGTATATAATTTTTTGCATATATATAAAATAATATCTAATATTTAACCAAACAATCAGTCTTACCTCTTTCACAGAGTGCCTTAACAGCACACTCTCTCACCGACTATTATTATATTATATTATATTATATATATTGTTATTATATTATATTATGTTATATATTATAATATATATTGTTATTATATTGACTCTTATTATATTATTTATTATATTATGTTCTATATTATAATATATATTGTTATTATATTATATTATAATATATATTGTTAATATATAATTATTAATTATTAATATTAATATAATATATTGTTATTATATTATATATTATAATAATAATATTATTATTATTATTATTATATATCATTTGCTTGTCAAATTGACGATTTCAAAAATTAAGTGAATGTTAATGATGTGTAAATTTAAAAATTGCTAATATTTGATGATTAAAAATGAAAAAAATGGATAAATACATGTCATATTTAACCACTAATCCAGACTCCCTCCCTTTGCAAAAGTGAAACAATTGTTTATGGTTGAATTCTCATCTTCTCAATTTAAAATCAAAGTTATATTTTATAGTTGTGTTATCACTCTGCTTGGCGACATTTATCTTCTCTCTGTATAAAAAGAATTGACCACCATACATGCTGCAAGTTCGGTGGGTACCTTGGGCGGCCTCTTGGTGACTTGGGACCCTAACAAGTTCACACTGGACCCTACACTTTGTGGTGGTGGCATATTACTTTCGGGCATCACCATAGAAAATCACAGAGTTATAAATTTTATTAATGTTTACGATCCTTGTAGTCAGAGACTTTTATTTTGGGATCGTTTGGCGGAAAAAGGATTGTTAGCTGCTAAAAACTTGATGCTTGTAGGAGATCTGAATTTCACTACATGTGTGGATGAAGTATGGGGCTCAGTGGCACACCTGGATAGACATGCCGACTATTTTACAAATATGATCAAGGATCACTCGTTGGTCGACTTGACTCCAGATGTTTTGGTACCTACTTGGAGGAATGGCAGAGTCTGGGGCGCAGGCATCGCTAAAAGGTTGGATCGCAATTTACTTGCAGAAATCTTATTGATTGATGATGGGTGGTATCGGTCTTGGGTTGAGCTCCCTTCATATCTGATCATGCACTTGTGATAGAACAATTTGACTTCACACAGGTACATGTGGCCTATCTGTTTAAGTTAAATCCAACTTGGTTGGCAGAGACAAAATTTGCTTTGATTGTGAAAGAAGTATGGAAGGATGTTGTCTTCCTAGAGGAATCGGATATCCAACACATAATTGTTTGGAAATTAAAGACACTAAAGTCCTGAGTAAAAGCTTGGGCGAGGCATAGTCAGCACGAAAATCTACGCAAGCTGGAAACATTGGAGGAAGACATAAGTCAGGGTTATTCTGGATTGTCTAGTGATGGGTTGTACATCGCTACAGATTCACACTTGAGAACTTTAGAATCTGAGCGAAATGATATTCTTAAAAATGAAGAGGAATATTGGCGTCAAAAGAGTCGTGCTACTTGGCTTAAATGTGGTGATCGTAATCCTAAATATTTTCACAAGTTTGCTAGTGCCAAAAGAAACCAGAAGCATATTTGGGAGATAGATGATGATACTGCTCATACCATTAGAAGCCAGGAGGAGATCAAAGGAGAGGCTTCTACATATTTCAAACAGTTATATGTTGCAGATGGTCCCAGGGCTCCGTTGGAACAAGTTAATTTAGCCAAACTTTTTCAACGATTTGTGTCTATGGAAGATAATGTACATTTAGACAGACATGTTACTAAACAGGAGATTTGGGATAGTTTAAGTATTTTTTCCAAAGACAAAGTCAGGGCCCGGACGGCTGGACTGTGGAGTTTTTTACTCTTTTTTTCAATGTGGTTGGTGATAATTTATTAGATCTAGTCGAAGATTCTGGGATCAGAGGAAAGATTCAAAGATCTTTAAATTCAACCTTCCTAATGTTGATTCCTAAGGATAACTCTCCTCGGACTTTTGGGGATTTCAGACCCATTGCGCTTTGTAATCTTTGTTATAAATTGATCTCTAAGGTGATCTCCAATAGAATCAAACCTATTGGGATTTGTTAGCTAAACACTTGGGTTTCTTGAAGGGTAGACAGATCCTGGATGTCGTAGGGACGGCACATGAATGCACCGACAACATCAAAACAAAAAAACAAAAAGCCTTGTTATTAAAGCTGGATCTGAAAAAGGCATATGACTATGTTAGTTGGGATTTCCTTTGTTTAATTCTTGTTCAAACCAGTTTGTTAATGCACCGACAACATCAAAACAAAAAAACAAAAAGCCTTGTTATTAAAGATGGATCTGAAAAAGGCATATGACTATGTTAGTTGGGATTTCCTTTGTTTAATTCTTGTTCAAACCAGTTTTAGTCTTACTTCTATTCCATGGATCATGAGTTGTGTGACTAGCGCATTTTTCGCGGTGTTGATAAATGGTGAGACCTCTGCATTTTTCAATAGTGAATGTGGCCTTCGACAAGGATGTCCTCTCTCACCTTAATTGTTTATCCTTCTTATGGAAAGTCTTAGCATTTTATTGAAACAGGGTCAAGAGGCGGGGAATTTGACCGGGGTAAAGGTTTCTAGAGTTGTAAAAATCTTACACCTTATATTTGTTGATGTGCTCATCATGACAAAGGCATCAGCTGAAGAATGGCTATTGGTAAAGAACATCTTGGAACATTTATGTAGCGCATCGGGCTTAAAAATCAACCATAGTAAATCTACTTTCCATCATACAGGGCTTGAGGTTGCTAACTTGGAGAGTTTTAAGGAATTATTTTCTTTCAATTTCATGGAGTTGGCATTGGGCTTTAAGTACTTGGGGTATTTCATTAAAGCGGAAAAAACCTATTTTGAAGATTGGATATGGCTACTTATAAAGTTTGAAAAACGGATACAGCATTGGTGTAACCGTTGGTTAACCTTGGGAGGCTGATACATCTTAGCAAAGGCAGCTTTGGAAACATAGTCGGTATTTTGGATGGCACTTGCAGTGGTTCATGTCGCAGTTCTCACAAAGATCCATAAATTGATCTTTGACTTTCTCTAGATGGGGGGGCGTAAAGAACATGATTTACATCTTTGCAATTGGGTGCAAATTGCAAAACCGAAAATTTTTGGAGGTTGGGGACTTAGGAAGCTCTTCATTTTCAACCGCGTGCTAGCAGCCAACTCATTGTGGAGAGTCTTAAAGGAGGACGGGGTCTGGCACCGGGTGATCAAAGAAAAATATCTCCCATACACTTATGTGGCTACTTGGCTTAGATCAACCCTGGTAATACAAACTTTAGCCTCTCACTTTTGGAAAAACGTGATGAAATTGTTGCCCCTCATCACCCACTGGATGAGTTGGAAGACTGGAAATGGTTTCTCTATACTCATTGGGTTGGATAATATTCTAGGCATTGGCAACACATCTATACTATCTCAGAAGCTTTTATTGGCTTTAAAAAATCAAAATATTCGTTATTTGTATCAACGAAGGCTCAGTCATCCTGGGGCTATATCACCAATCAGTGGAGGTTCAGTGAGGATTTGGGACTCATGTGAATTGCGGCTTTGGAATGGAAAACTTTTACAAGGGCACTTATCATCTCGGGTGTCCATTTGCGAACTGGTGAAGATACCTTAATGTGGAATGGTGGAGACCAGTCGAGACTACTCTCGATCAAAAATGTTTACAATGCTTTAGCTCTTAAATTATGGCCACAACAGATCTCTACTTGGCGAAGACAGTTATGGACCTGGGACTTGGCATACAAAATCAAACTTTTCATTTGGTTATCATTGGAACGTAAAATCCTCACTTGGGACTCTTTACAAAAAAGAGGTTGGGTTGGCCCGAGCATCCATTCACTTTGTTACAGGGATGAGGATTCCATTTCACATATTTTCATAAACTGTCCTTTTACTTTAAAATTGTGGAAAAACTTACATATTGCATAAAATCTTGTCACAAACTGGGGAGGAAAATCCTTAAACAATTGTTTCGAAAACTAGTTAAAGCTGGAAAAAGTTTACAAAACCTTACCAATAATTGTATGTTGGTATTTGTGGATGGAAAGAAACAGATGTATATTTGACAGTTGTTCACCCTCAGCACAGAGGGTTAGTATTCAAATCAGAGGGATGATGAAGCCAACCAGTTTCCAGTTACAAATAAGGACTCATAACAAGATTAAGAAGACTCCAGACATTATTTTGGATTATGTTTGTTGGTTTGATGGAGCTGCACAAAATAATGGTTTACTTTGTGGGGAAGGGAGCATTCTAAAGACTACAGGTAGTACTACCTACAGATGGACTTTAAACTATGGGTAGGGCACAAACACCAGAGAGGAACTCCTTGAGGTATGGGCATATTTAATCTTAGCACATCAGTTAAACATTGCACATTTAAATGTCTTGGGGGGTTCAAAGATTGTCATAGACTGGTTAAACCACTTATGTAACTTACAAGTAACCTCTCTTATGGGTTGGATGACAAAGATCAGAGAACTCATTCCTCTCTTCACCTTCATCAAGTTTGATCATATATACAAGGAAGAGAATATGGAGGTAGATGCTCTATCAAAGCTTGCATTACAAGTTCTGGAAGGAAGGATACACTTCAGCAAATGGTAGGATGGCCATGAGGGCCCCCCACTATCATTATGTCTCTATCCATGATCGACATAGTTGATAGACCAGTTTTCTTTTTTGTTACATCAGCCCTGATACTTATACTGTGTTTTTTTGGTCCAATATTCAATATCGGATATCTATGTAATCTGATTTTGGATAGATTTGTTGAGGAGGGCAATAGACTAAGCTTCTATACACTTTGTAACATTTGAGTGGGTTGCACTTCTTCGTTGGTATACTTTTATTTTGGACTTGGTGATTTTATTGTTGATCACAATTCACATACCTTTTGGAGGGTGGTTATATTAGCAAGCTATGATTGTGTATTGAGAACAACATATATTAATATATTGAGAAATTTTATGCTAGAAAAAAAAAAAGATAAAAAAAATATTTATAAACATGTTTATCGTTATATAATTTTTATAACTTCAAAAGTCACATAAAATTAATATTTAATTAAAAAAATATTCAAGGGTTTAGGGTTAGTGTTTCCACGTCGGCTCTAAAAGATAGTATAATTAGTTTTTAGTATGTTATTTCATTTTATTATCTATTAATTAAGCATAGTTAGTAATAGTATCATCAAATAGTAATCTAGGTTTAAAAATGAATAGATTATAAATCTATTGTTCAAGGAACTATGCAGTTAGTGATAGTATAATAGTATTATTGTTAAAATAGTTTTTCTAGTTAGTACTATGTAGTTAATAAACTAAAAAGTAAAATAAAATAAAAATAACCCAAGAAACAAAGAAAGGAACCAAGGTTGAGTAGTTTTACCTAAAAAAAATTATTAAAAATTAATATATAATTAATAAGAAAAAGGTCCACTTGGTAAAGGTGTTTATAACTAATGGTTACTTTATCTTTCAAAACAACAAATTTTTCTGATCAACTCCTAATTCTAACTCTAAAAACTCCCCCTACTCATTGTTTCAAGCTCTCATATCTCTACCCTACATCGAGGGCACAACTGATCAAATCTCAAAATTCTTAGCCAAAAAGAATATTAAAACCCTCTTCAAACCATGTAAAACTCTTAAACAATTATTTTGGACCGCCAAGGACAAGTTGGACTCGATGATGGGCCCAGGTGTCTACAAAATTCCTTGCTCTTGTGGCAAATCATACATTGGCAGATCATTTAAAGTCTGGCTCAAGGAACACATCATCGATACTACCCACAATCACATCACTAAATCCATTATTGTTGAGCACTCCTTTTAAATTTTAAACACCTCATTTTCTTCGACAAAACTAAAATTCTTTCCTCAACACCTTACTACACCTCACACATCATTCGCAAGGCTCCCGAAATTGAAAATATCCTAATAAGTTTAATCGAGAAGATGGTTATAAACTAAGTCAGTCTTGGAAACCTATCATTCATCGCCTTTAACATGGAACCCAATTTGGGTAAGTTCTTGCTCCTCACTTTTCTCTAACGTGGTTCACTTTATTCTAACATCTTCTTTTATTTATCCTTTTACCATTGACCCTTTGGGATTACTCTTTTTTTTTGTCTTTTGAAATTTCTTTTGACCCATTCATTATCAATTTGATTTTTTAATTAATTTTTACTTTTAATCACAAATCTTAACAGCGAATTGAACAATTAATTTTTTCTCACTTTATCATTGGACATGTTTCCCTTTATCAACGACTATCTTAATCTTCTTATCCTATTTATTCTAATCTCAATATTCTTATCCTATTTATTCTAATCTCTTGGCACTCTTTTCTCACTCTTTAGCTTCTTTGGTCTCTGATGATGGGTGGAGTGTCCACTCGAAACGTTGGACGTTTCAAAACTTTCAACACAATTTAATTCCAAGAAAATGGACAGCAACACAACATTTCTCGTAAATTTAGCTTTATAAATAAGAAAAAGTAAACTCTATATCATAAAGTAATATATAATTAAAAATCATTAAAAATTAACATATAATTATGTTAAAAATACATATTTAACAAATAAAATTTTCACATAAATTTAACTTTATAAATAAGAAAAATTGAACTTTATATCTTCATGGACAAGAATTTCTTAATATATTAAAAAAGAAGATTTTAAATGGATAAAATGAGTATAAACACATTATCAACTATTTAATTTAGTATTATATATAGGATCATTATGATTAGTTCCATTGTAGTCAAGTTGTATGGAATTATTTTGGAAAAGAAGATTAGCCTATGGCCAGAAAGCCAAAGTAAAAGAGATAAAGCCCAAGTCGGATTTAGGAGATACCATTCAGTTGTGGACCACCTTTTTATGCTTAGGATTATTGCAATAAGTACCACAACAAAAAAACCAATCTCCCATGTTGTTTCATTGACTTTAGAAAAGATTTTGACATAGTACCCATGAAAAAAATTTGGGATAGGTTGTAAGAGATAAAAGTGCTTGTCGAGTTGAATGCTACTATAATAAGGTTGTATGAGAATGTTATTGCCAAGTTTGGGAACATTGAGGGTTGGTCAGAAGAAATTAATTGAAATATTGGAGTCAAGCAAGGTTGTCCCTTGTGCCCTACCCTCTTTAGCATATACATTGACAAGTTAGAAGAATGTTCGGAAGAAGCAGGTTTTGTCGGCCCAACTCTCACTGGTATAGTCATCATTCTTCTTCTTTACGTTGATGATATTGTTCTTATGGTGAGGAGTCCCCATGATATTGGCAAGCAACTAAGAATCCTCAAGGATTTTTTCTCCAATTCATGTATGATTGTTAATGCGGAAAAAAAAAAAAAGTCATGATAATTAAATCCAATAAGATCACCTATGATACTTTCATTTATGAAAACAACAAATTGGAGGAAGTGCCTTCATACAAACATCTCGGAATTCATATTCACCAAAAGATCAACTGGATATATAGCATTGAGAAAAGGATAAAGCTTATTATGGTCTTGAAAACAATTATAAATCAACAAATCTTCGAATATGGGATAAGAAAAAACTTCTCTTTGAAACTCTTGTTACCCTTATTATTCTATATGGATGCGAAGTTTGGGGATGCAGTATATCTAGAAAATCATGGAGAAATATAGATCAGATACAAAATAATTTTATAACCTATAATCTCAAAATTAAAGGAAATACACCCTATCTTATCCTCCTCACAAAAGCAATCCTCTCCCCCCTTGAGAGCATGGCTATGACCAAATACCTATTGTATAAGAACAATTTAAACAACATGGAAGATGTGAAGCTTCCTAAAATTGCTTCAAACTCCATCCAAAACCACCTTTGGCTCAAGCAGGGATGGCAGAAGGATGCACAATCCTTAGAAAGAGATCATACTATAGAGTAAGGATAATATTAAAAATATTATTACATCAAAATTTAAGGAGAAAGTGTGGTGCAATAAAGAGTTAGAAGGGGAAAAGAAAATTAAGATATTATAAGGAGGTAATCAACCCTAATCTAGAAGATAAAAAATATCTCTCTATTTTGACAAAGTGTAAAGAAAAAAACAAACATTACTAAAATAAGAACAAATTGCCATAAGCTCCATAGTGAAACTGGGCATTGGTCAATTTCCAAAACATCGTGTGATGAAAGAGTATGTCACATTTGTGACACTAAGGGGGTTGAAGATGAAAAACACTTTCTTTTAGAATGTCCAACATATACCCAAATTAGATCTCAATTCCAAAATATTTATCACACTACCAACCTTCCTAACTTTTTAACTCAACAAAACTATTGTGACCTTGGAGAACCTCTCTTAATGTTTTTTTAGCACAGAAATAAAATTCTAAATAATTTCAAATTAGTCAAATTAGTCTCAATGGACATTGTTCATCATCATCATCATCATCATCATCATCATCATCATCATGTGGTAATAGTTGAATATAATAAAAAACTGCAAGGAATTTAAATTAATAGTCTAATCTAGTATAATTTAATCTAATATTTTTTAAAGGTTGTAGTTGAGCCCAAATACTAAATTGGTGTATGAGACCCCTTATTTATAGAATAAGGGACCCCTTTGTTACAAGGAAAATCTCTCTATGGCTAGGGGTAAACCACAACAAACGGAAATGACTGCAAAAACCAACTCTAATCTCAAGTATGCTATATAAAAAAATATGCTAACAAGACAAGACAAAGAGCCTACCTCGTCTAAACATTCGATGAAGTCCATTGTTGAGCACTTGAATCAAAGCAATACCCCTACAAATTGTCCTCAACAACCAAGAAACGCAAGCATATGGTGATAATATATAATGTTAGCACATTCAATAGCATAATCCATCAACATTCATAACAAATATCCCCACGGAATAACAATTCAAATATTTGCAAGATATTAATTGGACGAGAAAAGAGTATTTCTATTCAAATGTAATCTGCATAAGTGAATGAATTACAAACTTCTATTTCGGCACGGTTCAGAACTGAGAAACTAAGTCCCTTCTAGTTGGGCCTCCACCACTTCAATCCTCCACCAAAGGCAAGCTCGTGTAAGAGAGAGAATGAGGTTCTCAATCTAGTAGGGAAGAGCTTGGGGGGTGAACAATGTGTTCATACTTAAAAGGATAACGGGATGCAGACTCAATATGAAGTGAACAATTTCTCCTGAGAAACTTTGCTCTCAAAGTTTAATTCTTCTCCTCTTTTGCATAGCTCGGATTTGGCCCATTTATAGCTTTCAAGTGGCACTGAAGGGCCAAGTCAGAACGTTTACAGTATATGGAAGGTCAAGGATCATGGATCTCGTGACGTGACATGGAAACCTGACACCATTTTTTTATTTTGGGCACACAACCCGATGTACACGTGTTGTAGTGGTGCAACCTCCGTATACGCATGATGTATAATAGTTAGGGCACATATATGTGGAAAAATATTGTTTTTAGCTCTGGGATTTGAAAAAAGGGACTTCAAGTCTGCATAGGGAAATGGAAAAAGGCCTTCTGATCAAATTGCATAGGGTGAGGAAAATATTGCTATAACATATTTCCCCCTAATGTGTGAGGTCATAGGAGTATCTGTGATGGCCGAAATACATTATAATACCCAGAAGTAGAGTAATGGGGACCCAGCTGGAAGAACTAGTTTCTCTTGAGAATATTACAATATGTATTAACTTTGCACGCATGGCTGCCAATTTGAATTACATTGCAGATCCATGTGAAAATATACCAAACAGTTTTTCATGGCCATGAATAGCCAATACAAAGGTGGATACATGCCAAAGGTTGTCATAGTCACGAACAAGGCCCAGTAAAACCAGTCTCAAAATCAATTTGAAGATATTTGTATACCATGGAGTACAATTTAATCCCCCATGATCACTGAAGTCACATAGGTATTGGTCCAATGAAAGATAGCAAGAACTCAGGAAAGTTGTGACTATGAATTGATGTCTTCAAGTCTTCTACATGTTCTTCCAAAGGTGGAAGTTTACATCGTGTGAATAAAGGAGTTGAGGTCAAACACAATGAGACTTCATTTGATTACCGGCCATTAAGGTATACCGTTAAGAAGCGTGAGACAGCCTATCGATAATGAAATTAGGTATCAAGGCACTAAATACATTCGTACAAGTGTGAATAAAGGTGTCGGGGTCAAACACTTGAAGAATCCATCGATCATGAGACATTGATGTATTCCCAATTATCAATGGTGAGAGAACCTACCACTAATGACTGCAAGCCTCTAGGTACTCATTGGACTCTAGGTCTCATCTCCACAATAGATGGGTTGAAGTCGGTGGAAGGAAACCCACTGAAAGGAGAGCATTGAGGAATCTCTCATCATTCAATACCAAGTACAAAGCAGGAGCTTGATGAT